>JAMKCH010010881.1:0-130088 GCA_023653785.1 Ophioderma brevispina
AATAAACTTGTGGCATTTTCCGTTATGCATAGATTCAACCCTTCGAAATTTTGACTGTTACTGCATGCCACCCTGGTTGAAGAAGCCCCAATCGGGAGATGTCTTACACACGGCACGCTATATAGTGCTCATTTATTATGTTTGTAGCCTGAGTCCCCGGCCCTCATTCATAACTAACAAACATTGCGGATAAGTCCATACGTTTTCAAGGACTGAAGGATTTAGCGGATAAGTGAACGAAATATCACATAGCTTCAACGGCGAAGTTTTCATAGTGAATGGCAAACTGTGGAAAGAGTAAATGGTATGTGGATGCAAAGTGCTTTAGATGCAAGGGTTGGGTTTTCAAGTTTGTTCAAATGGGTAGGGATATTCCCATTAGAATATTAAAGTGGAAATTATATCTATACTAATTTTCACTAACAAATGGACCCATACTTGAGATGCCCCTCTCCCTCCCCTCCCCTCCCCCTCTTATCGAGGTTCTTCATGCATAATTGGTCAAAGAATTCGCCAAACCTCTGTGTAGCTTGTTAACCTTAAATGAGAGGTGCGTATCTCCTATCCAAGCAATTTTTAATCCCACTGTAGTAACAAAAGATGGAAAGAATTCCGTATGTACCCCTCTTTAAAATTCTACAGGAAACAAATTGTTTTTATTTATGGCCTTACATTAACAAATACCCTAACCCTAAGGCCAAAAATAAAAAATAATTTGTTACACGTAGAAGTTTGAAGAGGGGAATATACGGAACTCTTGCCCAAAAGATAACAATACATGGATATTTTTATAATTTTTTAAAAATGTTTTCGATTAGCAAATCACTGCTTATCCCTTTAAGTCGTATATTTAAAAAATCTTTCATTTTATCATTTATTTCTTTCAATAGGTTGAAGTGTTAAGCATAACCTATATAGTGCTATAAAGGAAATTCAGTAGACGTGGTTCACATCTTCAAATCACCCGATTGGGCTACCAAGCAGCAAACCTGGCAACATGGGTCATCTCGAGCACATATCCCAGAAAGTACAAAGCACATGCAAACCCATCATTGAGTGGCCGCCATTATTGCTCACTGACCCGTCATCTGATTCCCCCATTAAATACCCCGCAACAATGCCTTCTTTTTTTTTTTTTTTTTTTTAATTTTCAGATTTCTTGAATCATTACTTGGTTTAAGTAAGGGAGTCTAGTGGTAGTGGTCCCAAGTGTAAGGGAGTGTTAGCCAGAATTAAGGGGGGTTGTCTGATGTAGTTCAATTTCTCCCTTTTTAGTGATTGCGACAGTCGGCGGGGACATTTTACGCATCGCGTAAATACGAGTTCGCCTTGTTATCATTATTTTAAATGTTTTCGATTAGCAAATCACTGCTTATCCCTTTAAGTCGTATATTTAAAAAATCTTTCATTTTATCATTTATTTCTTTCAATAGGTTGAAGTGTTTAGCATAACCTATATAGTGCTATAAAGGAAATTCAGTAGACGTGGTTCACATCTTCAAATCACCCGATTGGGCTACCAAGCAGCAAACCTGGCAACATGGGTCATCTCGAGCGCATATCCCAGAAAGTACAAAGCACATGCAAACCCATCATTGAGTGGCCGCCATTATTGCTCACTGACCCGTCATCTGATTCCCCCATTAAATACCCCGCAACAATGCCTTCCATTCAACCCTAACCTTACTTTCCGCTCTAACTTAATGAGTAAACGCTGTCAATTAAAGACCATCTACTCCTGCATTAACACACAGGCCCCGCTGTCCACTCATTCATCACTTTTTACACAAAGACCATAAGTTCATGTAAATTGTCAAGAATTTGAACTATTCCTGTCTATATGCTGTGTAATTTTGAATACATTGCTACAGGCACTGGATGGTACTGACAACCCCAATGACTTTTCTACAGATGTTATGGCTATGTTCACCAATAATGACGCTGTCATACATTACCCACTGTACTCCGAGGCTACATTTGGCTGCTCATGTGTGGAGATGGCGAACACTGATTACATTCCCTTGGCCTAAATAAACGACATGGTCAATACTGATCATGCTACATGGTTGAAGTTTTATCAGATAAAAAATGAGCTATTGTATGTTTCATTCTGGCAACAACAAAATCGGAGCCGGTAGTAACATCCAATTAACTCGGGCACGGCTTCACAACACATTGACGGAACACAAAAGAAACGCAAGATGATGGAAACCCCAATCATGACAGTGATAACACAGCAGCTGCTTTTGAAAGCCGCTCTGTCCACGGGACATCGGGCAATGCGCTCGCTGACTACTCAACCAACACATTGCGTGACTTTAGTAGGCCACTGGGGGTTCACCAGAGAACTGAGATATTACAAAAGGTGCATCTGTGTGGTAGAGTACATCCACCGACACAATTTGTTAAATGCAGTCCACCCCCAATTCACTCCAAAAGCAAACCTTGCCCTGGACACTACCTGCATACCTATCGGTACCTAATCACTATTTTGATTGGTTACTTGGAAGGCTGAGGTTGATAACAGAAAATATCGCCCGAGCCTAGATCAAATATCGGGCGAGTCGAAGACGAGCCTGATATTTTCTTGGCGAGGGCGATATTTTCTGTTATCAACCAAAAAAGTCATCCAATATTATTATTATTATGCAAGAAGATGCTGACTTGACAAAAATAGTTTTAAAAAGGCTTCAAAACTAACAAAAAGAGTATATTTGCTTGACCAGTTGCGCAATATTTTTGCGTATTGTGCAGTGTTGGGCGGTACGCGCTACTCGCACTGCAGTATTGCTCCATATGGAAGCTTCCGATGCATAATAATATCATATATTGAGCAAATCGGAGATACTCTAAGAATAGCGGTATTGTCCACACTAACAAACTTTTACAAACTATTTTAAAAACTTTCATAATCAATGTTTTCATGAAGGGATCAAATAACTTGTGATTAGCTTAGTTTAGCTAACACTTGGGAACACCACAAAATACCACACTGTGTTTACTGCATTTTGTGGTATATGGGACTCCTGTACAGCAGCTCAGAAACCCCTCCCATCATTCACTCCAAAAGCAAACTTCTACAAATTTTCAACCGCCTTATTCTTAACCCCTGGGCACTACCTGCATACTTATTGGCATCTAAGCACTATTGTGATTGGTTACTTGGAAGGTAATATCATGTAATGAGAAAATCAGAGATACTGTAAGAATGGTGGTATTGTCCCCATAGAGATATAGAAGCACTATTTTGATTGGTTACTCAGAGGGCTATCTCATGTTGTGTGCTGTAATGAGCCAATCAGACAGGTTGTGTTGTAGGTGGTAGTGCACAGGGGTTAAAATAGATTAATTTCCAAATAGGTTGTCCGATTATGTGGTCAAAGAATAAAAAAAACACCCATATCCATTTCATGTAAAGACCAAAGTTTTCTGTTTTACAGAAACAAAATGCCGTACTGGCTGTTTACAATTAATGAGAGCATTTCTAGATAAGGTTTACGATAAGAAACTAATAAATTTTCCTGGAATGGATCAATTTGTGATGTTGCTTTTAGAAAATTGATACGAACACGGGATTTAATATTTGTAAAATGGGAAAATTTGGTCTCTAATTTTATGTCAGGCATGATAACCCACTTTGACAATTCTGAAAAAGCCTGAAAAATAGCGTGGAGTGAAAATGATAAAAATAGCCCTAAACGGGCTAAAATCGGGAAAAGGCCTGAAAATTGTAATGCCTGATAAGAACTACCCCTTCCCTAGCTCCCCTCCCCCCACACACGCACACACACATGCGTGCACACTCTTGTTTTCATTACCTAACTGGATGTATAGCAATCAGGGTTAAATTGTACATATTACGGAATAAAGCAGAATATAATATTGTAGTTCATTCTGTTACATACAGAGAAAACAGGGTTAAAGTACATATATAGAGAGAATAGAAAACACAGTTAAACTCTAAATATAATAGAAAACAGGGTTAAACTGTATACATTGAATAGAAAACGGGATTAAACTGTATATATTGCACACTAATGAAGGAAGCAATAATTCACGAACATCAACAATAAATTAAACCCTACACACCCACGAGATTAACCTAGAACCTTGTTGTCAATTCACTTAATGACGCTGTCTATTTTCCTTGACAGTCAGAATATCATACAATTGTTTGCAGAGGAAGTTGATCACAAAGGTCGCGTACCGTTGGCTATCTGGATCAGAGACCGTGAAACAACTCAAATTTCGTGGAAAACAATTTTTCACCACTTTGCGATCAGCTCTAGATTTTTTTTCCTGGATCAGAAACAGATTGTTATGTACTTGCAGCAAAAACAAATATTAACTCGGATCATCTTGCAGCAAACAATTTCCTTTGCTGCAAATCAGAAGCTTAACCTTAGAAGATTTCTGGATATAGCTATTCACAACCATATCGTCAACCTTGTCACTGTAGCAGTTAATAGAACATGTTTTGTGAGGAAAAATTACCATTGTAAATCTACTAAGACATTTCTTGCCTAAGCAGAAAAGAAACAGTTTGACACTATTTTGTTTAACTTTGCAACTTTGTAGATCACGATGAGCTTAGTAAATAAGGTAGAATTCACCCAAAGCTAAAAAAAATAAGAAATAGGACAGTATATGTGAATGTGATGCAAGCAATGATATGTGTATAGATTTTGTCACAGGCAAACAAAAAGCAAATACCATTCTTTCAAAAACACATTTTTACTCTACTTATGCAGGTATTGTTAATTTTTTTTATTGAACATCGATTGCCTTTTGTTCAGGATGCTGGGATTACAGGCGGATCAATTGAGATTTTGCTGGGATAAAGAATTTATACTTAACAAGTTGCGACCTTTTGAACTGAAAGTACGATTAGATGTCAAATGAAGTTAAAGACACTATCAGTGATCCACTCGAAAGAGTAAAAATATATGAATTTCGCAAGAGTAGCTTAAATGTGAAGGATAAGTCTGTAGATTTCACATACATTATTTTTTCCAACTGCAAAATTGAAAGAAAAGGGAGAAAACAGCAGTGTTCAAAGATATGAATCACCATTCAATTACATGTTATAGAAAGTGTCCGTACGGACATCAAGGCCGACTCAGAGATTTCCCATTGAGGACGCACTCAATTTTCAAACAAATCAAGTTTTTGCATATACATAATGCTTGCCCATATACCAATCACTGTGTGAAATAACTATACTCTGTAAACCTAGAAGTACAAAGTAAATTAATCGATGCGTTGTGCAGCATTATCGCACCTTACGACCAAACTCGCTTAGGCGCAGTCTAAATCCATGAAATCGCGCGCGATTTAAGACACAGCGCATGATGTACGAACAAAACAAATCTCTTACACTGCATACACAAAATACTGGTCGTATATGTCGACATACCATGCACTCCTTGTGAGACTTGTGTGGGAGTTTATTGATTACTTTGTACTTCTAGGTTTATGGAGTATAAGCTCAAATCAAAGTCCTTCAAATAGAAAATCACAACTTTGTTACAAAATTCCGGATCCAGGATTTTAGTTATACACAGTATCCTATGGCACTGTTATACTGTGCATAAATGTTTACTGCATGAAAACGGAAAATCTGATTCATCTCTAACTTTGGAATTAAGCATTTTAGGCGACAATCTTTAGCTCTAGATGACTATTTGTAATTAATACACAAAAAAGATATTTTTCCAAATCTCTGAGTCGGCCTATAATGACTAGAATATCTGTTTTGTCCTTATTGGGTTGCTTTTGGTCTTATAACTTGCAGGAAATATTAGGATACCTATACTTGTTACAAACATGCAAAAATCTGATTTTTGATATTTTTGATTTTCTGATTTAGCAAGTCACTGACAGTGCCTTTAATTCATAACAGCAATATATAGATCACATATATAGATCACAATAACCTAGATATGTAAACTAGATTACTAAGATCCACTTATCTGACACCAAACAAGGTCGCTATTATCCACCTTTATTATGTATACTGCCAATATAAGTACAAGTTTTATCTGAAGCAGTGCATGGTTCGCTAACCTAATTATGTGTGACCCTTTTTCTGCAAAAGAAGTGTATGTTTGACCCCAAATTAATATCAATGAAACTGCCCTATTTATGGTGCTTGATCTAATTGTCACAGGTGTACACAATACACAAAAGATGAATAATACTAATATTATCTCTCACACGGCAAAGAGGACACGCAAAGAAGAAGTGGGGTATGGCATATCTTGCCATTTCACACAATATTTTTTAATGCAATAACAGGTAACCGCCTTCAACTTTGCACTATTTATACAATATCAGGGGCAGATCCATGCCCTGAAAAATGTTGAAATTACCGGGGGGCTGGAAGGTAGTTATGGTAAAAAAATTGGCTGATTTTACAAGATTTTGGCCAAAGTACCGGGGGGCGCGCGCCCCAAAAAACACCCCCTGGATCCGCCAGTGAATATCCATCAACTTCACACCACCATCACTCTCTCTTTGTTCTTCTCAAAATCCCCATCTCATTTTCGGGCAGACACCATGTCTTACTCTCATAAAGCATCACCAACTCACACAACTCTTAAACATCATTCCTTCATCTTCAAGGAAAATCTTTTCCCATGTAGCAACTCTCCACATTCCCTAAACTTCACCCACCCAAACCTTACTTCAGCTGTCACAGCCACCTCACAAAACCATTTACATTTACCCTGCCCCCAGGTATGAGAACTCCTTCACCAATTCCACCTCATCACATAACTTTTCCACCTGTTCTATCATCCCTCCAGCTTTCTTCTCGCTTCTTTTGCATACAAAATCTTTTGCTAGGCTTGGGGTCACCTTCAAAACGTTGTACATCTCCCATGAATCCATTTCCCACATTTCTCACACCACACTGAATTTGCTCTTACCCTCTTTCCACATAAATATGAAATAAATTATCACACAAGAGCAATTTAATTCATTACTGTTAATTTATAGAAACTACCAGAAATATAATCAAATCAAAAACATACACCAAGTTTTTCATCCAATTGGTTAAGTAGTTTTTGAGCAAATGCTGCACATAGGCAATTTGCAGATTGATATCCAGGGAAAATGAAGTTAGTTAGTCCATCTTTTCTCTCTTAAATTTTGTATTTTATTCTCTAAATTGAATAAAATTTTTTAAAGCTTAGGCCACCTGGCATATATGATAACTGAAGGATGAAAACATCCTGACCTAGCTGAGGGATTGAATACGAGGTCAATACTTAGAAAATACAAGTCCCAAAGACATTTTCAACATATCATCTATCTAACGGCCGCAGCCGAGATGCTGTTCACCATGTAGCGCCAAATGTCCCTGTTTGTTATTAGGTTGGGGATGTCAGATGGATCATGCTGGATGTCTCGAGCAATCACATCAATGTAGTTTTAAAGGGGCGACGACCCCTGTTTTGGCATGGTAACTTCCAACATGTGACGTCTGAGACTACTTGGTCAATCGCACGATGACAGTGACCGGCAAATCGTGCACGGCGTTGGGCAATAGAAGATGAAATCGGAGGGATATCTCCATATATCTGTGCTTTGGTCTTGTGCTCACGCCAGGATATGTTTTGTACTCGCATAAGAAGCTTGGTGTAGGTTCCATCCAGTCTATCCTGTAGCTCTTTCTTCATGGTCCAGGTCTCAGATCCATATAACAGGATACTCTCTACACAGGCTCTAAAGGATTTCAGCTTGGTTGAATTGGAGATACCAGATTGCCATAAGTGATGTACCGTGTGTCCCAAAAAAAACGCAACACTTGGTGGTAGGCCCATAAAGTTTTGAAACAAAGGCACATACCACTTATGCTTTGTTGTAAGGTGAGGTGGGAATGTTAGCTAATAGCCCTGAAAAGTTCATAAGTAGAGTCAATATTTTTTAAGATATGACCCCAGAAACCAAGTAACCTGCAGGACCCATTTAACCAAATTGAGGCGCTATTAACTACAAATACGGCACTGTACTTTTTGCACTCAGAACCACCAATATGAATCTCTAAATTCAACCACCATTTTCCTTTTTTTAAAGACAGCTATTGCAACAGATGTTAACATTATGAATGTTTCCATTAGTAATAACAGCTAAAACATGCGTTTTAACACAACTAGAAGATCGAATTAAGAATGTATGATCAGAGAACAACAAACTCTTCGTATTGTAGAACAACAAACTCTTCGTATTGTGCAAATAAGATAGCATTGGATTAGAGCTAATCATTCATAATCATTTTGTGACGGCACGAAACGAATTATCTTAACCCAAAACTTAATGACAGAATGAATATACTGATGTTATTGAATTTTGTGTTGAAAACATAGGATTTACTTTCATAAAGTTGAGAATGTAACATTATTTTCAGTAACCAGCAAGTTGCAGCCCAACGCATTTATCATTTTATGTAATGTGGAGTTGACTATGACGTAGTCATAGTTTTATATCGTCTTGAAACATATTTTATCACCAATAAATTAATATTTTATCATTATCAGTTAAGTAATAATTATGTAACTGCAGTCATTTGACCCCGTAGAAGTTGTTCTGCAAGAAATTTGGGCAAGTAAAGATTGATTGCAATCAATATTGTAGTGACATTCTGTTCTTCGTTGTCAGTCGTGTGGTTACCAGAACTCCTCATTTTTGTTAAAATGGATTCTGCGGGTTACTTGATTGTTGGGTCGTATCTTCAAAACTATTGACTCTACGGTATGGACTTTTCTGGGGTATTAGCTAACAGTCCAATTTACCTCCAACAAAAAATAAGATATTCAATGCTATGTTCAAAACGTTTTATGTCGCCTGCCACCAAGTGTTGCGTTTTTTTGGGGACAAACGGTTAGTTTATTGCAGGCATTCCAAGCTGTCCTTTGCGTGTTGACAGGAAGTCTTCTTCTGTCGGCAACATATGACCCTAGAGACTTGAAAGTCCTTGACCTCTTGAGTTGGCTACCACGGGCTGTGCAGATAGGTGAGATATCTTCCTCATGACAGTCAGATGATTCAGTCTTCTTGGAATTTAGAAGTGGCCGACTTTGTCTGCAGCATTCTCAAGTGATGTTAGTTAATCTGGTGCACCACATATCAGATCAGTGTTAGAGCTAGATAATCTGCGTAGTCAACAGAGTCGGTGAGATGCTGACTTTGGTGACGTCTAAACGCTTGGGTTTGATGGTGAGTCCTTTGTCGTTCATTGATGTCAAGACTCTTTCTGAGGATTGTAATCAACACGACTACCAAGAGATAGGGAGCAAGGATCTCCTGGAGGATTAAGTAAGGTGTTAGGAACGCCTTTGTGGGCTCATCCATTGTCTGCCAAAGCTATATGGGTTATCATTACATGATGGCAATTGCCTTGCCAGTCTCATCTGGGACCCGTAGTGGGCGGACATATGCAGCATTACATCCCTGTTTGCACTGTCAAAAGCCTTGGAAAAATCTACAAACACAATTGGCGTTTCTCTGGAAATTCTAAACACTCTATATGATCCTTCTGAGGGCAGGATATGAGGGAGATGGTGATCTGCCTTTTTTTTGCCGGAAAACCGTTCTGTTCATTGAGAATGGAATTTATGTGAGGAGTGATTCTGTTGAGAGCATGGAGTGGGTAGATCTTCGAGGCCAGTGGTGACAGTGTGATCCTCTGTAGTTTGGGGTGGTGGACGGTGCCTTTCTTTGGTAGAGAAGGATGAAATGATGTTTGAAAAAGCAGCTGGTTTGTTCCCATGTGGTGTTGTTACAAATTTTCTAAAGTTGTGATCATGGAAAATAGGGATTCTTCCAGGCACCACTGCAGGCGTGTTGTCGGACCCAGGTGTCTGGTTCTTCGTTTCTCAGGCAGATCTGAAGATCCTCTATAGCGATGAAAGGGGGTTCCAGTCTGGATGGGAAGGGTGTTGACTTCTTGTGATTGAAGAAAGGTTCATCAAGGTTGTGTTATCTGAACTGGCATTGCCAGTAGAGAAACTAAGTGCTAAACAACGTTGTCAAGGCGCTCGTCAGTTGTTTCACCTTTGATCTTATAGGTGGGGTTAGCCTTCTATCGGTCAGCTCCCCAGGCCTTCCAGGCAGCAGAATGGTTGTTTTCAAGATGGAGGGTGTCAAGTGCTTCAGCCTTGGACGTAACATGCTTCATCAAGCAACACATTGTAAGCATCATCAAGTGCATCCTTAGCAGCATCAAGGTTTCTGCTTGGAGCTTATGGGGATTTAGTACGGTGTTGTTGGGCTGCAGGACTTTCAGTTTTTCTCTGGCTTTGCTGACTGTAGGTTTGAGGCAAAGGCATAGTCTTCTTCTTTCTTAGAGGTAGCATTGATATAATACCTAGTGTCTTGTTGGCAGTGAAGTGAGGACATCATATACTGCCTGGAGTTCTGTCTTCATGCTCATCAACAAGAGTGTTGAACTGTTATGTGTACGTACAGTATACTGCTCACACAGCTTGCATCCCTCACCAACCTCCTCCAGTCAATTGTTTTCATGGGAGATATCGGGGAGGTGGTTATCTATGACTGATAACTTACTGGCTCCTGCAAGAGACAATTCTGTGATCAGACTTCACAGCTTCAAAAGTGGTATAGGCTCTTAGGTTCTTAATGCTGTTAATCCAAATTCTTTACTGACCAGAATATAGTCCAGTTGGACAAGTTATCCATTTGTGGCGGCGGACTGGCGGTTGTGTCCACCGTCACCTGAATGATTTTGGAATTTGGTATTAGTGGACAACCAAGGTTAAAATTTTTCCATGAAGTCCTTCAGGTACATTCCATTTCTGTTGACTGGTTGTTGCAAGCGTTGAACAGCGCGTAGTCAGGCCCAAGCTTAGCTTGTAATCTCCAGGGATGTACAGAAGATTATTT
This sequence comes from Ophioderma brevispina, assembly GCA_023653785.1. Taxonomy (NCBI): domain Eukaryota; kingdom Metazoa; phylum Echinodermata; class Ophiuroidea; order Amphilepidida; family Ophiodermatidae; genus Ophioderma; species Ophioderma brevispina. Next base: position 10,906 of record JAMKCH010010881.1, read on the forward strand.
GGGGTGGAACTGTACTGGTGGCAGTGGAAGTCATGGTTAAAAGTGGAGAGACAGTTTTTTCTGGATAGTCGTTGTGGGGCTGTAACAGCAATGATGTTGTTTCAGGGATTGCCCGTCAGTGTGTAGCTTCAGAGCGACATTAAAGTTGACAAGGTTGGCACATGACTTGAGGGCCTTTGGTGATGTAAAAGAAACCCCACACCTCCGGTAGCTGCTTCTTTTTTTCTCTAGGCAGAGGCTGTAATAAGTGCATATAGCCATGGATATTCTCCGTAGTAGAGGTTCACTGTGCCACAATGCGTTTGGTTCTTGTATGCCGAGACCAATATTCATAACAGTGTGCTTCATTACGAGTTCTCATTCTGGCTGTTGTGAAAGTGTCTGGCACAGTAATGTTGCTAATGATGAAAGCATTTTGAATCTAACAAAGTTGTCCTGCCATCTTTGTCAATATCACGGGTTGGACCGCCGTAGGCTTTAGACCAACCCATTCATTGCGTATGGTATAGACCAGGTTGACTCAGAAGGCACCGACTTTAAATCAGGGGCTTTAACCTTGGTTCTGCGTTGTGAACTATTCATCTAGTCAATTAGCTAAATAGTAGCTGGGGTTCGCCACGTCTCCAGCACCCTTTTCTGTGTTGGGAAGGTCTATTAGCCTTTGTCTTTCACGATGACACTCTGCAAGGCAGCAGTTGCCTTTCTGTCAGGGATGGTCCATTAGCTTTTTTCGCACACACGACCAACCTCCAAGGCAGCAGTACTTATGCACCATATCTGGTTTGACCTAAGTATACCTATGGGCCTACTTACTCAATAAAGGGGAAGGATAAAGGAAGAGAGAAGGAGTAGTCACAGACACAGTTGGCAACCACAATGTTTTTGCAAGACAACAAAGAGAGGTGGAGGCTGTTGTCTCAGTGTGAAAAGAGTTCCTGAGACAACCTACCCCATCTCATGATGTCCGTTGGGGGTTGCACCTTCACCGCCATACTAGGGATCTGTGTACTGTACCCCAGACTAGGCATCACTGATTGCGTCGTGATTAGTCCCGCGGATCAGGCGCCTCTAAATCCTACATTGGGATCAGAAAACCTAGTATCCCAGACAAGCCATTATAAGCCAACTGCCAAACCAAGCATAAACATATCAAGAACCATTCTTAAAGGCTGAATCGAGGATTTCCACCGGATGAACCCTTCAATTTTCTAACAAAATCACATTTTTGGCATTTTCTAAATCCCAATGTAATCACTGTGTAATGTAAAATAGCTAAGCCAAATCGATGTTCTTCCTATAGAAAATAACAACTTATAATAAAATTCCGGATCCAGAGGAATTTATTGCTATACACAGCTCCGACCCGGTACTATTATATGTCAAAAAAGTGTTACTAGATCAAAACAAAAAGTATGATTCATCTCAAACTTCAAAATAGAGCATTTTAGGGGGAATATCGTGAGTTACTAGTTTGACGTTTTTTTTAATTAAAGGCTTGACTCAAATATTTGAAATATAACCTTTTGTGGACAAGATTAAAGTACACCAAAACAACACAATTTGGTAGGAAGAAAATCAAGGAAATCTCTATAAGCGGACTTTATTGACATAGTGGTTGATATCGCTCAAGGGGTCCACAAACAGTCTGCAAGTGCTTTTAGAGACATGATTGATGGTGACATCCATGTCTTGATTTTGCAGATGAACAGCGACCTTGCAACATCTATGTAAAGAGTGTTGAGACTTATCCAATGAGGCTGGCCTATTAACTTTTTGTATGCTGGGCAATTCGGTATCGTTAGAACGCAGTAGTCAGAGTGGCATTGAGATGGCTTCAATATTTTGTAGGTCATTTGGGAGCATCTAAAACGAACAACATAGGCTAGATCTTCTTTGGGATCAGTTAATGAATTTTACGCTGATTTTGCATTTGCTCAGACCACCCCCATTTAGCGTGGACAAAACCCGATTTAAAACTTTGATTAACTAAAACAGCAATAACACATATGATCTAGAGTTGGCCTTGATAGAACAACCAAAATCAACTTCTTAAATGCCTTGCTGAAAAATTTATTGTATGGCTCAGAGACAGGGGACTATCAGGGAAAATGCAAAAACAACTTCATGGAGCTACACTTAACTACTACATAATTGGAACATTTTGTTTTGTTGGACAATGCATGAGAACATCAAACTGTTGATCTTTTAGACTCCAAAAGAGGCTGAAGACGTCTCCAATATCATACCACCATCAAGAATGGCATTGATTAGAGCAACAACTCCAGCTATAGGAGAGTCTGGACCCAGTCCCTAACATTAGCGCGCGATTTGATGGTTTTTCCAATAAACAGCGTGCGCTAGTTTTAAAGCGATTGCCGCCCCTATTTGTACATCCTGCCCCAAAAAAGGTAGCATATTTGATGTGTGCACAAAAGCTGTGTCAAGGTTAGACATCATGCAGAGATAGAAAAATGGATTATATTGCTTCCAACAATCTACCTTCCTGGCTAATCAAAAAGAACTTGCAATGTTTATTACCCTCATACAGGTGTTTAATCCTGGTGGTTGTTCAGGTGTATTTTTTGGTATCACTTAAAAATTACAAAATCGAACAGATTACTTAAAGTCGATGTTTGATTGGCAGTTCTATGAAGCCCGCTGGAGCGTAGCCAAGAGAAGTCGCCGTTTGTGGAGGAGTCATCGACACCCTCCTTTGTATTTGGTCTTTTAGTCAGTTTTTTGTTTCAGGTTTTTGTTTCCTGCAGTAATCACTGCACGTAATAATATCTCGGATTGCATCCGAATAAACCAAATTCGCACGGATGTACAAGATATTTTCATATCATTTTTTTGACTGAAGCTCGATCAATTTTTCCGTGCTAAGAAACACGTGTGTGCTGCATACGTACTACTGACATTGTGGCGCATGCGCACTTATCTCATGGGACACCTCTGCTGCTTTTAGTAGGGATGTTACACACCAAAACCAAAATTTCAAATTGTTATATGGATTTGTTTTCCTGTCTTTCATGATGAAGAGCTCATTGAATGCTTTAAAAAACGTTTTAATTTTTGAAATCGTCCAAGGTTGTGGGAGTTAGGCGCATTTGAAAATACCAAATAAAGAGGTATTTAAAAACAAAAAAACACGCGTTTTTAACCTAATTTTAAAAAAAAATTAGTGATTTTCAGTTCAAGTATTTATTATTAAGCCATTTACAACATGTTAAAAACACAGTGTTCTATAAAATGCACTGCAGACTTTATGCCCCATTACAACCCTTTCAGGCAATGTGCTTTTTTATTTTTGAAATTAAAGTACCTCTAAAATACAACTTTTTTGCATGCAAAACATCATTTTCCACTGGAAAATAGGCATTTTTACCCAAATCTACACTTTTAAATGTTATTTTTAATAGTTTCCTTTAGGCAAACAGTTTTGATTTTAAGATTTTTCCAATCACTGCTACTTCAAATTACAAACATGTGGTAAGCTATTTTTGTAGTATTTTTTACAACTGGAGTACTGGGATGCCAAAGTTGAGGAAAAAAAACCCACAGATAAGGAGAAAATTGATGGGGGGACTAAGTCCGCCTAATTATATATGCGAAAATGGATTTTTGAAAGAATTACTTGGTCTATTATGCTGAAATTCAGCATAGATACTCTTGATACAAATATACATCATATAAATTGGTCTCACATCCACAGTTAACATATTTTGCATAAAAATGAGGCAAAATCCCTATTGACTTTCTCCAAAAATGCCTAATTATATATGCAAAAATGGATTTCAGAAAGAAGTACTTGGTCAATTGAACCTGAAATTCAGAATATACACTGTTCTACAACAATATATCATATAAATTGGTCTCACATCCACAGTTAACATATTTTGCATAAAAATGAGGCAAAATCACTATTTTCTCCAAAAATGCCTAATTATATATGCAAAAATGCATTTTGAAAGAATTACTTGGTCTATTATGCTGAAATTCAGCATAGATACTTGATACAAATATACATCATATAAATTGGTTTCACATTCAAAGTAACATATTGCATTATTAATGAGGGGCCAAAATGCCATTTTTAGTCCCAAATGGCCTAATTACATGACAAACAATTGATTTTTGAAAAATGATGGGTCTATTAAAGCTGAAATTCAGCCACAGACATTCTTTGACATTGCTCGCATTCACACAAATTTTCTTGCATTAACCACTTACATATGTGCAGTTATGATTGGAAAACACGTATTGTACCTAAAAACCCTAATATATATGCGAAAATTGTTTCAGCAAGAAGTAGCTTGGTTAGTGAGCTGTATCGCACAACTACTGTTACCACTTATATTAATTTAAATCCATATTGCATTCAAAGGGACATATTTTGTATATTATTGAGGAAAAAAATCATTTTATCAAAAATGACAAATTTAATTTTTTAATTTGTCATGTTTTTTACCATTTTGATTTTAGGGAGGAAACATGAAATTGGCAGGTCTATTAAAATGTGTTTCAACACTCTGTGCTGCTGGAGAGTCTTACTCTTACTTAGTCGGATCGGGCCGATCGGCTAAAGATAGAGCTACTGGTAAAGGGTCGTACAGCCTGTCTCCAAAAAAATGGTACAATCAGAAAAAAAAAATTGGTTAAATATGAAATTCAAAATAAGTCATTCTACTTGGCATAATATTAAAGAACAAAGACCAGGCTTTCCAATGGGTTGTTTTCATGTTATGTGCTTTTGTCAATCCAGAGATATAATCATTTCAGCGATACACCAAAATGTCAATTTGTGTTGCCACTTTTATGCATGGGCCAGAGTTGCTTCGCACGTTATGCCATGCTGTCGTAAACCTCAAAACAAAAGATTGCAAATGACAGAGAACACAAAACCAGATTAAAGTAAAACAAAAACAAGTCTCTTTTAATAGTCAACATAATAGTTCAATGATATTCTTATTTTCATAAAATACTAAACAATTACAAAAGCCTTATTTTGCAAGTCAATTGAAAATGGAAATTTGAATTTATTAAAAAATTGGTTAATTCTGTTAAAGCATGCCAGAAGGAATGTAATTGCAACCAAAATAAATACTCCAAATCCAAGAAATGGTTTAAGAATATTGCACTAATCTTTGTGCATTACTAATATTGAGTCAATAAAAAATTTGAAGTTTGAAGAAAGTATCAACTTTGGAGGAATTTGCGTTTCATGTACTTGTCAAGAACCATAACAACTCTCTCCCTCCGGGTGTTGTACGCCGGCTGTACGCTCATGGTTATCTTCTAAACAAACAACAGTAGTCGAATGTAATTCCTTTATCTAATCAGAACTTAACTATCATAACTTCCCACCATAAGAAACTTTGAGAGTTTCTTTTGAAGTTAATCCCTTTTTAAAGATTTTTCATATCTGATCAAGTGTGAATAACTTATGTTTAACAATCACTTCACCGTTTTCACTAAACCAAGAGAAGTGGCACAAACTTGATTTTGTGTTCCGCAGTGAATTGGAGTTATTCTTGATGAACAGCAAATGAGACGAAAACAAAAAAATCCTGGAAAGCGGGTATTTTCTCTTCTACTGTGATGGCAATACGACATTTAGGTTGAGCATAATATTGAAAAAAATCGCTTTTGATTGTTACCATTTTTTGAGACAGTGACATGTTAGAGAGTGGCAAGCAAATTTTCTCTGAATGATGTCGATGAAAACGATGCATATGCCATAGGTGATTGGTGCAAATGCAGGGAAAGACAGGGGGGGGGAATACGAGAAATCTGAGCGAAAAATAACAAAAAATAAGTTACCAGACACAAATTAAAACGATGTATGCATAAAAAGTTAATGAGGAAAAATTTTCTCATGCTCAGTAGTAACTATTCACAAAATCAAACAACAGGGAACACATTTTAATCCATTTTAAGTAGATGCTCAACAAAATCTGGTCAGTTTTTGTTTTTGTTATTATCTTTTCCCATCAAACAATGTTAAATTTTCCCACCAAAATTAAGATTTTAATTATAAATTTAATATTTTTAGAAATAATATGGAATAATTGTAGGTGTTACAAAATTTTAATTTGCTGGGCATGATTTTTGTTTTATTGTATTTTTTTTTTGCCTATTAATTTGCATAACTACGTAACGAAACAAAAAAAAAAGCGGGGGATGAGCATATTTTATTTATTCTTTTTTTTTTGCTTGTCTTGTTCTTTATTTTTTCAACCAACCCAATGTCACTTTTATCCACAAAGTTATTTACAAAGTTAAATGACAAGAAATTGTGTAAACAAAATACTTTAAAGATGACACATGGCTGGGGCATTAAACTATTTCACCAGAAATGAAAAGCAGAGAGCACATTTTTTATTTAGTAAAAATATAGGTAAGAACATGATTTTCAAAGATGGCAAGTTAAGTTCATGGGAGAGAAATTGTCAAAAGGCTTTAAATATTAACCAAAAAAGACTACAGCAAATCTGGTCATTTATTTATTTAATTGCCCCCGGGGTTGACTTTAAGAAATATCAACATATCATAAATCATTTTATAATCTCACTAGCCCACAAGTTGTTGTTTTCATGAAAAAAGACACAGAAAACAACTAAACTTGCTTCATGTTTCATTGGAAAAAATTTTTTCACATTACTATGTATATTAATGAACTTTTGTTTCCCGCCCAAAGTGTGTGTTTTCGCGTGGCAACTGAATGGATCCAATTTACACCTCATCATATTGGGTGCTTGTTACCAAAAGTGGCAATCAATGACCATTAACATGAAACCACACACGGACGGCCTTATGCATGGGCTACTCGGCAAAAATAATCGACAAGTAACAGGTTGTACAGTGACAATTATGAAAAATGACAGCATTTTACAGACACATTATTCCTTATAAAGAATAAAGAAATGTTAACTTACCGTCATCCTTCAAATTTGCACTCTTTCTTGCGTTAAGTTGCAGCCAAGCCGGCACAATCTCTGATCCATGGCAGTATGCACAGTGCTACACTGTTACACAGTGTAGCGTGTGGGGAAGCTGGGTAAAAAACGCTGTTTTGATGATTTTAATCGGCGTTGTTACATGTTCTCGGCATCAAATTGAACTGATACTTGGCCAGAATGATCTTTGATAAGCTTAGATTTGGACTATTATTGCCGCAAAAAAGAAAATCTGCAATATTTCGGAATAAATAGGTAAGATTTGAAACAAGTTCATAACTCTGGATGTAGTCAACATAGGCTAATCGCGCAAACGGACATAAAGTCCAGGTTCTCAGCATTTTTGATACCAACATTTTCATAATATGCTTTCGGCAACCACCTAAACAATCGATTTGTAAATCAGCTGGGCGAAATCTGAGGTCCACAGCGTGCATAGGGAAGTTGTGTACCAGGCCATGTCTAAACTAATTACTCGCGTGTTTGACGGCCTAATATTTAGCTCCAGAGGGCGCAATAGAAATTCCATTGTATACGTATGAGTCTTATGATTTATGTGCACTATTTGTCTTTATGATTTGTACGACTGTTCTCTGTAGAGTGCCAAATAGCAAATGAGTGCTGATGATAAAGACGACGCGAAGTGGTGCCACAAAAAGTTCCCAGCAGCTGGAGCAGACTTAAGATGGATCAAAGGCACATGGTCAAGTTTTAGGACTGAATGAATCGCGACTACTAAAGCTCTTTCCTGCTTCTATATGTTAAAAATTTCCATCAATGAGAGAAACAGTGAAATCAACATGATGCTAATATATTTTAAGTACCCCCAATGCATCAGTGGTTTCTATATTAAGAACATTCTTTTTTCCTCTTTCAATATAAAACATATCCCGTTTTTAGGGGATTGGCCAGCTGCTAACCACCTTAAATCCCAGAGGTAGTTTCTTAAGCAAAATCCAACCCGTGAAATAGTCTCTAAGGAGCTTACTTGTGCGAGCAGAAAGGCTTGCTATCAAAAACAAGTAAAGCGATTGGTATTTGAACCTGGTGAGCATCTCCACCTGGAGCTGAATCCTCGTGGGCTGAATGGCGAGCCTCAACAGATTGAGAACAAGAACGGCCAATCTAAGGTTCCTGCAGAAGTGGGGCTCCTGGAAGCAGATCAGGACACTACCTGTGGTTGTGAGACATCACCACACGATTATGGAACATCTCTGGTCTACCACTGTTGAAACAATATGCACAAACAAGGACCTTGTGGAATTCAGTGAAGCAGCCAAACATTGTTATCCATCTCTGCTGGACCATATTTGAGAACTACTGGGTTTGGATACGATCGAAGAAGGGGGCCGAAAGATAAATATTGGAAGGATTAAATTTGAAATGATTGGCAAGATGTGCAGTTTTTACCACTAACCACACATGGTAAATTGCTTAGCATTTACCTAAAATCAGGCATGTTAGGACACAATTGGCCTGAAGGCCTACACATTAAGGAAACACATCAAAAATGTCTACCTACACTTCCACATCAATGTCGTAACATGCGTCTGCTTCTGTTCAGACAGTCCACGGTGATCACATGGTGTATGACGATCGGTCTGGTGCCGGCAGAAGAGGGGCAACGGTTTTGGTTATTTCTGAGAAGTTCATACGAGGCACCTCGAAGATCTGAAATTGATTATTGAACAATTGGTTTTGTAATGAGTGGTGTTGATTTCTCACTGCAAAATCATATAGTGATGTTGGACGTATTTTCAGCCTTCTGGTTTGTAAATGACCTTTTGTGCCCATTTTTCAAAACTGTCTACAACTTATCCCAATATTAAAGCCTATTTCCTCAGGCAGGAAACCATCATTTCCATAATTTGCTCAAATTTGTGCATTTTCAGTAAACAAAAAATGTGTTAGACTTGGCCAAAATGCTGCCCTCCAAGATAGCTGTGGGGTTCATTTTGGCAAAATCTGGTACAGATATAGGTCCTACGTTCAGATTCTTGGAGGGACAGTTCTACCCACACCAAACATGAATTGGCAATGACCTGTGCTTAGGTGAATGTTCGATCGTCTTTGGGATCTTCCGGTTTACCCAGAAGTAGTATCGTTTTGATATCAGATGAAGGACCCATTTTTCTCATTGTGGTACGGAAATTTGGATTCCTCAAATAATTCATTTCCCAAGATATAAAACAAAAAAATGCATTTAATGGTACCAAAATCTATTGGTATAGTCTGAATATCGCTTTGCAATATGCATTATTGCTTTCTACCATCAAAACCGCCCCCAAGTTGTTTCCCACAGTACTTGAAGGGGAGTGTGTGCAAGTGCAAGGTATCGTATCAAGTAGAGAAAAAGCCGAACAAGCAACTTTAAGGTTAACACATAAAAAAACAAAAACAAACAATGCCACACACACCCCCCACACACACTTGAACCAGTTGCTTGCTGTCGGTTAGATTACCCCCCACCCCCACCCCCATCAGTATCTTAAGCACTATTTTGATTGGTTACTTGGAAGTATATCATGATCAGCCAATCACAGTTACTCTCAGAATGGTGATATGGTTTATTACAGAGTGTATAATGCATCTGGCCTGAACCTAAGGAGTGACGTCATAGCATTTACGCAGTATTAAACATGCGAATCGCAAGTAATCCGCAGTGTAATCGTACAAAGTCGCGATACGCATCCAATGAGGCTGGCCTATTAACTTTTTGTATGCTGGGCAATTCTGTATAAGTTATAACGCATTTAGTCAGTAGTGGCATTTGAGATGGCTTTCCAATATTTGTAGGTCATTTGGGATGCCATCTAAAACGAACAACATAGGCTAGATCTTCTTTGGACTCATTTAAATGCATTTTCACGCTGATTTTGCATTTGCTCATGACCACCCCCATTTAGCGTGGACAAAACCCGATTTAAAACTTTGATTTAACTAAAACCTGCAATAACAACAATATGATCTAGAAGTCTGGCCTTGATAGAACAACCAAAATCAACTTCTTAAATGCCTGTGCTGAAAACATTTATTGTATGGCTCAGAGACAGGGGACTATCAGTAGGAAAATGCAAAAACAAATTAATGGATGCTACACTTAACTACTACATCAATTGGAACATTTTGTTTTGTTGGACAATGCATGAGAACATCAAACCTGTTTGATCTTTTAGACTCCAAAAGAGGCTGAAGACGTCTCCAATATCATACCACCATCAAGAATGGCATTGGATTAGAGCAACAACTCACAGCTGATAGGAGAGTCTGGACCCAGTCCCTAACATTAGCGCGCGATTTGATGGTTTTTCCAATAAACAGCGTGCGCTAGTTTTAAAGCGATGCCGTTTGTACATGCCTGCAAAAAAGGTAGCATATCTTGATGTGTGCATAAAAGCTGTGTCAAGGTTATGACATCACTGCAGAGATAGAAAAATGGATTATATTGCTTCCAACACTCTACCTTCCTGGCTAATCAAAAAGAACTTGCAATGTTTATTACCCATCATTACCAGGTGTTTTAATACCTGTTTGGTCAGGTGTATTTTGTATCACTTTAAAAATTACAAAATCGAACAAGACTTACTTAAAGTCGATGTTTGATTGGAGTTCTATGAAGCCCGCTGGAGCGTAGCAGAGAGAAGTCGCATGTTTGTGGAGGAGTCATCGACACCCTCCTTGTATTTGGTCTTTTAGTCATTTTTGTTTCAGGTTTTTTGTTTCCTGCAGTATCACTGCACGTAATATATATCGGATTGCATCCGAATTAAACCAAATTCGCACGGATGTACAAGATATTTTCAGATCAATTTTTTGACTGAAGCTCGATCAAATTTTTCTGTGCTAAGAAAATGGCTGCATACGTACTACTGACATTGTGGCGCATGCGCACTTATCTCATGGGACTCCTCTGCTGCTATTAGCTCCAGAGGGCGCAATAGAACATTCCATTGTATACTATGAGTCTTTATGATTTCTGTACTATTTGTCTTTATGCTTTGTAAGACTGTATTCTCTGTAGAGTGCCAAATAGCAAATGATGCTGATGATAAAGACGACGACGAAGTGGTGCAAAAAAGTCCAAGCAGCTGGAGCAGAATGAAGACTGATCAAGGCACATGGTCAAGTTTTAGGACTGAATGAAATCAGCGACTACTAAAGCTCTTTCCTGCTTCTATATGTTAAAAATTTCTCCAATCCACTGAGGAGAACATTGAAAATCAACATGATGCCAATATATTTTAAGTACCCCAATGCATCAGTGTGTTAATATATTAAGAACATTCTTTTTTCCTCTTTCAAGAAGAACATCATCCCGTTTTAGGGGGTCTGGCCAGCTGCTAACCACCTTAAATCCAGAGTAAGTTTCTTAAGCAAATTCCAACCCCTTGAAATAGTCTCTAAGGAGTTACTTGTGGACAGAAAGGCTTGCTATCAAACAAGTAACATCTATTGGTATTGAACCTGGTGAGCATCTCCCACCTGGAGCTGACTCCTCGTGGGCTGAATGGCGATGCCTCAACAGATTGAGAACCAGAACCGGCCAATCTAAGGTTTCCTTGCAGAAGTGGGGCTACCTGGAAGCAGATCAGGACACTACCTGTGGTTGTGGAGCAGCACCACAGATTATGGAACATCTCTTGGTCTATCCACTGTTGAAACAATGATGCACAAACAAGGACCTTGTGGAATTCAGTGAAGCAGCCAAACATTGTATCCATCTCTGGCTGGATCATATTTGAGAACTACTGTGTTTGGATACGATAAGAAGAAGGGGGCCCGAAATATAAATATTGGAAGGATTAAATTGAAATGATTGGCAGATGTGCAGTTTTTACCACTAACCAACCACATGGTAAAATTGCTTAGCATTTACCTAATAATCAGGGCTTGTTTAGGACACAATTGGCCTGAAGGCCTACACATTAAAGGAAACAACATCAAAATGTCTACCTACCACTTCCACATCAATGTCGTAACATGCCGTCTTCTTCTGTTCAGCACAGTCCACGGTGATCACATGGTGTATGACGATCGGGTCTGGTGCGTGCAGAAGAGGGTGCAACCGGTTTGGTATTTCTGAGAATTTCATACGAGGCACCTCGAAGATCTGAAATTGATTATTGAACAATTGGTTTTGTTTAATGAGTGTGTGATTTCTCACTGCAAATCATATAGTGATGTTGGACTTATTTTCAGCCTTCTGGTTTGTAAATGACCTTTTGTGCCATTTTTCAAAACTGTCTACAACTTATCCCAATATTAAAGCCTATTTCCTCAGGCAGGAAACAATCATTTCCATAATTTGCTCAAATTTGTGATTTTGTAAACAAAAAATGTGTTAGATTTGGCCCAAAATCTGCCTCTCCAATATAGCTGTGGGTGTCATTTTTGGCAAAATCTGGTACAGATATAGGTCCTACTTTCAGATTCTTGGAGGGACAGTTCTACCCACACCAAACATGACTTGGCCATGACCTGTGCTTAAAGGTGCATGTTCCGATCGTCTTTGGGATCTTCCTGATTTACCCAGAAGTAGTATCGATTTTGATATCAGATGAAAGACCCCATTTTTCTCATTGTTGTCCTGAAATTTGATTCCTCAAATCATTTCATTCCCAAGATATAAACAAAAAAATGCCATTTTAATGGTTAACCATCAATATTGGTATAGTATTGAATAGGGCTTTGCAATATGCATTATTGCTTCTACCATCAAAACCGCAAGTTTGTTTCCCACAGTACTTGAAGGGGCGTGTGTGCAAGTGCAAGGCTATCATATCAAGTAGAGAAAATCAGAACAAGCACCTTTAAGGTATACACATAAAAAACAAAACAAACAAAAAGCCACACACACCCCCCCCCACACACACACTTGAACCAGTTTGCTCTGCTGTAGGTTAGATTACCCCCCCCCCATCAGCATCTTAAGCACTATTTTGATTGGTTACTTGGAAGGTATATTCATGGAATCAGCCAATCACAGTTACTCTCAGAATGGTGATATGGTTTATACAGAGTTGTATACTTCATCTGGCCTGAACTAAGGAGTGACGTCATAGCTTTCACGCAGTCTTAAAACATGCGAATCGCAGTAATCCGCAGCTGTAATCGTACAAAGTCGCGATACGCATGCACAATAGCTGTACGAAAACTATGACATCACTCCTTAGTTCAGGCCAACTCGTGTTATGTCCTGCAATAAGCCAACCAGACAAACTGTATCATAGGTGATAGGGGTTTAAGAGACTGCTCTAAGTGGTACTGTTTTAGGTCAGTGGTTGTGACACAATCAAGAATCAATTTTGACTTTCTCATATATACTCTGTCCAGCTTGAAGTTAGGACCATGTTAGGACCGTCTGTATCATGGAAACATGCGGCCCCGAATCAGCTTACTCAGTTGAATAAATCCTGACACCACCACAAGCCATTACTAATGACTTGTGGACACGCTAAGAAGAAGCTCAAAGTACAAAGTAGCGATGCAGGCATTATACCGACTCTCGTCATGCGCATAGTCAAAGCACAAGCGCACTGCAAATAAAAGGCAGCACTGGGTATACGCGCATCATCACTTCATTCTTCAGACAAGACAAAGTATAGGCTGCTGGATCTTTGTATATGATCATTTTTACTTCAAATCCACTCATGCAGCAGCACTTTTATCAAATTTGAAGCCTGTACATAAGTGTGTTCTGCATAGTCAACCAGGCTTTGTTTTTGTTGCAAGATGGCCACAGCATAAAATAGTGTCTATTGTGTTGAAAATAAGCGTTTTCTGAATAAATGCTTCAGAGAGGAATGGAATACATTGTATTATTACACCTCATGAATATTCATGAACATAATCATGCTATTTCATTGGCTGATTCCTATTACGCGAACTATTTCCCTAGGGAAATAGATTGAACTGTTTCCCTACAACCTCGTCCCCAGAGTCACAGTGAGGTGTAATAAAACAAATACTACATGGTTTATATCGGGAAATAGGGCACACTATTTTCCCTTGGTACTGGCTACGGGCCTATCACCCCTCACCCTTCGGGTTCGGGTGATAGACCCGTAGCCAGTACCTCGGGAAAATAGTGTGCCCTATTTCCCTCTAACCATGTAGTATTTGTATACTGTTTATATTTTGATGGAATAATTTTGACCCCAGTACTTCATTAAGTTTCAAACCAGTATTTCAATCCATATTAAATTAATATGACAGCTAATAAAAACATGATTCTGTAAGCTTCAATTGAATGTGTAAAATTATTATTGGTTGATCAAAACAGGGCCTTTTTTGCTCATAACATCCACACAAAAGATCTTCTAGTCCTAAAATTTCACAGGGAAAATGAGAAAAATCGTAAGCTTTCTTCAGACATACCAATATTTTGATCACTCTGATAATCTGGATCCTGGACGAGGCTAAGGGCACTCAGGCCATGAACCTTTGATAGTGCACAAAGCAATAAGAATTCTGTAGGCTGACCATACACATGTTTATTTCTTAGTAGTTGTTTTTGTTATCTTTTCCTAAACCCCTACCACCTATGTAAGTTCTGTCTGTTGGCTCACTACAGGACACAACACGAGATAGCCCTCTGAGTAACCAATCAAAAGAATTAGGTGTTCTACAAATAATCAAGTTTTGGGAATTTGGGAAGTCCTATCTTCACAATATTCCTCTATATCTCTTGTATCCTGGGTGGTGTTGAGGTCAAACACAGATGATGCCCAAATTGTAATGTGAGGGACTCCTTCTGGGACTCACAGGAGCCTTCCTGGAGGGTATTTACATAGTCCAGTTTCCCAGCAAAACTGTGCCAGTCTGGTGCCGGCACTGTGTACACTTTCAATTCCAATCCATAATATTATTAATATCTCTGTTGGGTCTTTTCGGGTTGGATGAGCAAACCCAAAAGGCGAGTTTCTCTGGGTAAACCCATGTAGTCATCCACACGCAAACATCATTTTCTGGCCGACTGACAAAAACACAACTGGGCCGTGAACAATTCGACGACACCGTATCGACAAGTCCTGTTGACGTTGTGCCGTTCTGCCGTGAAAGCTCTGCATTGTTGCGTAGCCTCCTTTCTACCTGTCAAAACGTCTCCTCCTAATCCCCGATATGATGTCCAATAACTGTGAATGGTGACAATAGCGCCACAATGGCTAACCTGCGTGATTGTAGGTCAAGCGTGGGGGCGTTTGTTTAGTTGTGGGCAGATGCCACATGTAATTGATCTAGATACCGCAGAAGGTCAAGGATTACCCTCCCTCCCTCCATTCCGTATGTCTTCTTTTTTATTTTTTCGTTCACATCATTTGGCCAAGCTGCTGACAAATACAAACCAGGCTGACTCCATGAGTGATGGTGAGGGTGGATTTATCGCTATCACGCCGACTGTAATCTAGTCTGTGAATGCATGGGAGACCAGCATGTAGTTTGTACATTTTTTCCCTCGCGTAACCGATTGAAAACAGGCTAGTTACAAAATGCAAACAATTTGGCGATATTGGTGAGACGGTTAATTGATACCCATAACATGGATTGTTACCTGTACATGTGTATGAGCACGAGCAAATGTACTTGCACATACAAACAGATATTGTCATAAGGCATGTTTTATGAGACAGGGGTAAAAAAATTCCTGATTTTACATGAAATGTACAATTTCAAGTATTAAACATCATTTTGGGCATTTTACCTTCCAGTGCTTTCAATTGGAAAGTTTTATTGGAAAACACACTCTATAATGTCAATTTGGTCAAAATGAAATTTTTAGCCTAAAATGTCCTCCTCCTTATTGCAAACATTACATATTTTGATGCCAACAATACATCCATCAAATGCACCAATACAATATGATTTTTAAACAACTTTTTATGTGAGGATTTAATTTTTTATATATATATTCAGTGGCATAACCAGTGGAGGAAGGGAGGAAAGCAACCCCTGAAAACCCTTGCCCCCCCACCAGTCCCCAAAATAAACTTTAACCCACCTAAATGTTTCACCATGACCAGCAAACAAACCCCACATGTCTACACCTTTTGTGGCAAAGAGCTTGGCACAGTTACAAGTCATCCTTATCTGGGGATTCATCTATCTCATACACTCAATTGGGACATTCAAACTCAGGAGACAGTAAAGAAGGCCAATCAAGTTTTGGGCGTGGTACGCAGAAATTTGTGGAGCTGCCCTGAATCCGTTAAAGTCACTGCATACAAAACCTTGGTCCGGCCTATCCTGGAATATGGAACAGCCGCCTGGGATCCCCATCTGCAAAAAAGTATTCATGCCTTGGAAAGGATCCAGCGTCAAGCAGCACGGTTCTGTAAGAGAGAGTATGGGCGGGAAAAGGGGACAGTCACCAGAATTCTAAATGAGTTGGAGTGGGACACGTTACAGACCAGAAGACAGGCTAAGAAAATTGCAACCCTTTACAAAATGGACACTGGACTCAAAGATATTCATCTTGAAGATTTCATTCAGCGCTCATCTAGAATCACAAGGGGTCACAATAAGAAATTTCATCAAATAATTTGGAGCACCAAAGCATATCAGAATTCATTTTTTCCATCCACAATCCCTATCTGGAACTCACTGCCGGCGGAAGTTGTTAACAGCCCGGATATCGCGACCTTCAAGGACAGACTAGCAAATTACCAGTCACACAAACAAATTTTAAAGGCAGCTTCCATCTACGGTGCTGATGGAAGTACGCTACGAGTGCTGCGCAAGTTTGGTGTAGATGTACCTTGGTTTTGCCAGCAGCAGATCCAGATCCAGACCGTTTGTACAGTGTCTATGGAGAAGGACACAAATTTGACTCTTAGGAAATGCCTCGGCACCCCTTCTGCCCTCCCCCCATTTGCAAAGGTCTGGTTACGGCACTAGATATATCATGTATTGTAGGTCATCTTGAAATAACAATTTGTAAAATTAACAAGGCGGGTCTCGAACCACTTGTGTCCCCTGCTTTCCCGATCCACCTTTCCTTCATTCTCTGCAGTCACAACTTGTCCTCTAATGACCTTTGACCATGGTATATGACCTTTAACCCTACCATGACATGCAAGTCTCTATGGAGTACCTATGACCTGACTTTGGTGGCAAGTGGAGCTAGGGTGTCCATGGACGAGTTAAGTAATTTGTGAAACAAAGGTTAACCAAAACCTTAACACACACACACACACACACACACATGCACGTACGCATGCATGGGTGGACTTACATACATACAATCCTTGCAGATAACACAAGCATGGGGATACCGAATCTTAATTAGCCTGGTCATTCAACTTTTTAACTAAAACCGTAGATAAGGAAAGTATATTTTGTAATCCTTGGGATATTACAGAAAATGTTGGCATACATTTCAACAAAAATGCACCCTCTTGGTATTTCAATCCCTGTGAAATATATCTTCCCTCTCTAAAATATTTGTTCCGCTCTTGATTCTCCTAGACTTAATAAATAAGATATGTTACATTGTTTTAGTACAATAAGAATAAAAATTATTTCTGTTGCAATTATTTTGATGTCAGCCATAATTTCCATCAATTTTCCGGCACTAATTTTATTAAATTGCTTGTATTTCTAACAAGATGTAACAAAAGTTTTATGCATTACCGTTCATACAATCCTCAGATAAAGTAGTGCACATTATAACTATTTTAGTTAAAAATGTGATTTAAAAGTTAGGCATACACCCTGTCCATGTTGTAAATTTGACACCCTTTTTTTAGTATCACTGGACAAGTACATAGGACAGTGGAAAAGCGACCCTTGTACACCTATCCTACGACGACGCCATGGGACCCAATAATGACAATATGACTTGGTTGTTAAACACTGACAACCGTAACTAGGTTAGGTATACTATCAAATATACTTTGCTTTGTTAAGGTGTTCCCAAATCCCTGATCCAAATAGCGGCATTTAAACCCAAATATTTCAGTTATTGTAATAAAACTAATTCCTTTTTAAAATGACGCCGCAGATACTTAAACAAATAAGTTATTTTGATTGCCCTTGTCCGTAGGCACACGCACGCCTAGACGGAAGTAGGCCATGCATGTCATGCATTGAAATTAGAACTCTGCTGTTTTTTTCACCTAGGTATTTTTTGCACCTTCAAATTTTCACAAATTAAACCAGCAAATGTGTAATGAAATAACCCAAGCTGCAGTTAGCAGGTATGTTTCACACATTTCTCCAAGCAAGGAAAAGTTGTTACTGCATGAATTAGCGAATAAACGTGTTATTATGGAACATGCGAAAATTGTCTAACCACATAAGTATTCGTATTGAGAGAGCAGTGATAGTTATTGGTGATCACACTTGCCTAAAGTAGAGCAACTTGAAATAATGTCATGCGAGTTTGTTTTGGTTTGCAGAAGACGCCCCCGCTGGGCATTTTGTGAAGCAGGCTACTGCGAAAAAAAATGTGTCTTTGGGTCGCAACCTTGAACCCAAACCTAACAACCTTTTATAAGTATCACTCACATTCTTACAGACAACGTGACAGACTCCCTCATATAATGTTGCTGTGGGGGGTTCGCCACTCCTCCCGCACAGCGAGTCTGTTTTGCATTCCCAGCATATGCCGGTACCCATTTATACTCCTGGGTGGAGAGAGGCAAGCGAGATAAAGTGCCTTGCCCAAGTGCACAACACATTGGCGACGAACTCACTACCTTATGCTTATGAGACGAGCGCTGATCCACTGCACCACATGTGCCCACGTGATTAACATTGATAGAAAAATGCCAGTTCAGAATTTAGATGAACATAAAATTGGAAATTGTCAGCTTCTTTTTTTTAAATTGTGGCATTTCTTACAAAACAGGATTGTCACTGAGGGCGCTTCAACATACAGGTAATGATATTTATAAGCAAAGCCCATTTGAAAATATTCTAGTTTGCTAACAAATTGTAACCATGTTGTGGTGTGTTCTCATCTGAGTTCTCACAGTATCATTTTATTTAAACATCCAACAACAATCAAACAGTTATAGGTTAGGTTAAATAGGATAAAAACAATATTGAATACATCACGGACTATTTAGTTTCACTGTGACCTAAATATTTGTTTTTCCTGAATAAAATCTAGCGGTAATAAAACGATAAATGGCTTTGAAGTTTGGCAAAATAGCGAGTGTGTACTTTGTGTTATTATGTCTGCCAATCACGCAGAGCCTCCAAATATGGGCATTTCAACCCAAATACTCCAGTTATCATTGACAGAAGTAATTTCTCTTTTAAATGATCTTATCAAATATCTCAATAAACATGTATTGTTGTGGTCAGCATACCAATAAGAAAATAGGCCATGCATGTCATATTTAGCAAACTATGGTTCTCTTAAAAACAGGTCATTTTAAGGTGCGCAAATTTTCACAAATTCTACTACTAGAATACGGTTACATAAGAGTGTTATAAAATAGTGTTACAAATCGTTAGTTTCGGGCATTTACAAATGTACTACATAGTTTCTTTAGAGAAAAGCAAAGACTTTGATCCCTAACATTGTGAACAATCATGTTCTTATGAAGGGTTCAAAAATTGACCCCAATACTCACACTGGAAGAAAAAAAGGACAGTAGGAAATCATGCAGATGAAAGTAGGCCAACGCGAAATAATGTCGTGAGAGTTTATTTTGGTTCGTGGGAGTTGTTCTCGCTGGGGATTCGGTGAAAAGTAGGCCGTTGTGTAAATAATGTGCTTATGCGTGCCCTTGACCTGGTCTGACTGTCGAGTGATGGCACCTGACTATAATAGAAAAGGGTGAAATAGCGTTCTGTGAATTTGGGTTTGTTACGCGAGTTTTAGTTTGTTGCACAAGTTTTGCTTGGTTGTGCGAGGTTCGGTTTCTTGTGCGAGTTTAGGTTTAGGGGTGTTCGGACTTGGCATTTAACAGGGATGTTGATCAATCCAACTGCTGCAAAAGAAATGGGGCATGTTGTAAAGTTTGGTTTGGTAGGGATGGGCCACTGAGAATCTGAAAGTAGGACCTATATCTATACCAATTTCTGCTGATTGAAAAAAGTTGACTAATTTACAACAAATTTTAGAACATTTTGAAATGGTTAACCCATTTTTACACCAAAAATAATAAGAGGTCAAGCCATCAGAACTCCCATAATTAAAGACACTATCAGTGATCCACCCGAAAAAGTCAGAATATTTCAAACTTGAAGAAGCAGCTTAAAAGTGAAGAATAAGTCTGTAGAATCCCCATAAGTTAATTTTTCGAAATGAAAAATTGGCAGAAAAGGAAGAAAACAGCAGTGTTCAAAGACATATGAATCCCCATTCAATTGACTGTTGTAGTAAGTGTCCGTATGGAGAGTAATGACTGAAATATCCGAGTTTGTCCTTATTAGGTTTCTTTTGGTCTTCTCATTCGCAGGGTATGTTGGGGTACCTATACTTGTTACAGACATGCAAATATATGATTTTTTTCTATTCTCTGATTTAGCAAATCACTGATAGTGCCTTTAAGGCTGATAGGTACTTTACTGTGAAGACACCCACATAAGGTGCATTTGGATATTTTAGGATTTTTATTGAGAACATACATACTGCACAATTAGTGGGTGAGCCAGGCATGTTGGTCGGTATCACCTGGGGGGGCAAAGAGGCATTTATACCAGGGCTACCTCATACTATGACGTGCACGAAAATGTATGATGGCCATTCTGTAGGGGTAGCTTAAGAAAAAAAAAAAAAAAAAAAACAAGCCATCAGAACTCCCATAATTAAAGACACTATCAGTGATCCACCCGAAAAAGTCAGAATATTTCAAACTTGAAGAAGCAGCTTAAAAGTGAAGAATAAGTCTGTAGAATCCCCATAAGTTAATTTTTCGAAATGAAAAATTGGCAGAAAAGGAAGAAAACAGCAGTGTTCAAAGACATATGAATCCCCATTCAATTGACTGTTGTAGTAAGTGTCCGTATGGAGAGTAATGACTGAAATATCCGAGTTTGTCCTTATTAGGTTTCTTTTGGTCTTCTCATTCGCAGGGTATGTTGGGGTACCTATACTTGTTACAGACATGCAAATATATGATTTTTTTCTATTCTCTGATTTAGCAAATCACTGATAGTGCCTTTAAGGCTGATAGGTATTTTACTGTGAAGACACCCACATAAGGTGCATTTGGATATTTTAGGATTTTTATTGAGAACATACATACTGCACAATGTGCATTTATTAATCTATGCTTCAGGCACTGACCTAGGCTGCAATGCATTTCTGAATGTTTACAGAACCACCTCCTCCCCACATACACATTAACCCTAACCCGCACAAGAATCAATGAGATGCAATTACCCATCAAAACCGTTTGGCAATTGATTCTCATTGCTTCTCAGACTGTAACAACTATTTGCTTTCGCGAAAATGACTCTCACTGCACCTCGGACCGTTTCCCCGAAGGAGGTGAATGATTCTCATTGCATCTCGGACCACTTCCCCGCAGGAGATGAATGATTCTCATTGCATCTCGGAACGTTTCCCCGCAGAAGGTGAATGATTCTCATTGATTCTCGGCCTCTAATAACTTTACGCCACTTTTAAACCCTAACCCGTCCGAGAATCAATGAGAATCAATTACCCGTCAAAACCGGTCAGCAATTGATTCTCATTGCTTCTCGGACTTTAAGAACTATTTGCTTACACAAAAATGACTCTCATTGATTCTCGGACCACTTCCACGCAGGAGGTGAATGATTCTCATTGCTTTTCGGACCGTTTCCCCGCAGGAGGTGAATGATTCTCATTGTTTCTCGAACCATTTCCCCGCAGAAGGTGCCTTGATTCTCATTGATTCTCGGCCGCTAACGACTTACGCCACTTACTCCGGTGCCGGGAAAACGTCCAAGAATCAATGAAAAGCAAAAATTGATTCTCATTGTTTCTTGGATGATATTCGGGGAAACCCCGGTGACGTGTTAGGGTTAATGCTTGGAAAAAAATGGCAACCAGTACAGCTCCCCTCTATTTCTGTGGCAGAAAATTAGGCAATTCATCTGAATTAAGAAAGAAAAGGAAAAAAAGTACAACATAACCTGTACTACACTCTACCTGCTGGAAATACTTGTCATTATTGATGAACTCTCGTTCATGAGAATCCTGCAGTTTGTGCGTCTTGATGTACTGCCACAGGGCATTGATGATGACCGGCCGCGTCTGGGTGTGAACGCCTAGTAGTCGGGCAAGTCTTGGGTCCAGCTTGTACTGAGGAGGCTGCAAATATTGAGAAGACCTTAAACAGGTTATTGCCATAAAGACATATTATTAATTCTTTAAATCACTGTGAAATAATATCACTGAAAAAAAATCATTGAAATCTGTAATGAACACTGAAAAGGAGTAATGCTGAAATTATCACTGAAATGATCACTGAAAGCATGATCGTTTCAGTGTGATTAGTGCATTTCAGTGTGATTAAAGGTCCCAGGAAATGCATATAGTATTGATGGGATTACAATCTTTAAGAAGTTACTTACAACTATACTTATTGAAATTCAAAACCCAGGATTGTATTTTGAATATTTTGGTTTAAAAATGTAACTTTTTAGACCAACTCAATGTGAAAATGATTAGCATTGGTGGCTAAGATATATTTTCTGAAACTACTTATTTTTTCTTACATTTCTGCATTGTCTTTTCTTTACCTGATGGTCTAGCAGAAGCAAGAGGGTGCACTTAACATTCTCACTACCAGGACGTTTCACCTGAAAGCCGTCTGTCTCTGTTGTGTTGCTACTTCTGTGCCACTGAAACGAGCAAGTCAAAGAACAAAATAGCATTACATCAATGCATATGGGAGAATTAGGCAAAACAAAAGGAACTGATATAGTGGGAAATCTTTGTACTTTTTATTCTTGCATTGTTTGCAGTTTACTTTAGAACTACTGCTAATTTAAAAGCCTGCAATAATGTAAATTATATATTCATTAATTAATTTAAGATTGTTTATTGGTTGAAAATATCACATGATTAAAAATAATTTAAGTATGCGGCAAGAAATCGCCACCATCCATAAATAGTACCTCTAAGCCACGCCCACCCGTAAATAGTTCATTTTTCCAAAGTACTATTTACAGCTGAGAGATACTATTTACGGCACTTAATTTGAAGTGCCGTGAAGTGGATTGCATACAGACTACTACATTCATTCACAGAGATGCATTGTTTCAATTACAGTACCTATTCTTTTTGAGTCTCTGGCTTAGAACTATGGTCCCTCAGCCACTACATTAGTGCTACTTTGCTTTGATAAAAAAGTCCACTTTTGCAAAATTCCCCCCCTGCCCCCCCCCCCCAAAAAAAAGGAGGTGGGTGAATTTTGGGAAAGTCCCCTTTTGAAAAAAGGCCTGATACAATGGTTGTTCAACAACAGACAACATGTTCAATGCCAACCACTGATTGTACTTTTAATACAACTAGTCACAAATCAGGCTATCAAAAAATACACCCTTGCACTATATATAGAAATATATACAAAATCGTAACAAACATATGATGTACACCACTGTTTACTTAGACAATGTCGGTTACTGGGTTATCATTGATAGAAACACCTGTTTCCACTCATTATCACCCTCCTGATATCAGATTTCTGATAAGACAAACTATAAATTTACAGACAACAAGTTTGTATTTAAATAGATAGTGCGATGTCCAAACTAAACGTTCAGGTGACGGAATTGATTGCCCCAGTTTGTTCTTTACATTTTCCAAATATAGGACCGCCCAAATGTCACACATATTCCTAGTTATGGAAACATTGCATAGTCTCATTGACAAGTTAGATTGTATAATGTAGCATCTATCACTATCATGGTAGCATGGTTCACATGGTCAGCTGTGCTTGACCATGGTCAACCGTGCTTTGACCATGGTCAACCGTGCTTTGACCATGGTCAACTATAGGATTGAGAAATGACACCATAGTCCAACCTGTATAGTTGACCATGGTTGAACCTATGATTGATCATGGTCAAAGCATGCATGTTCAATGACCATGGTCAACCATGGTTAAATGACCATGCTTGACCATGGTCAACTATAGGTTGGACTAAGAGAAGATATCAGTAGCTTCCCACAATGCATTGCTTTTAATTGAGGTTTTTGTACAGGTACAGATATGAATTGTTAGAGATGAAACATGGCTAAATTAACAGTACTGATCACAAACTTGCATTTTAAGAATGTTTCATCTCTAACGATTCACTTGACTAGCTATACAAAAATTTCCATTGGAAGCAATGCATTGTGGGAAGCTACTGATATCTTCTCTTGGTTGGACTGTGGTGCCATTTCTCAAACTTATGGTTGACCATGGTCAAAGCACAGTTGGCCATGGTCAAGCACAGTTCTACCAAGGTTGACCATGGTGAACCATGCCGGCATGGTTAACATTTCACTTGGGTTAGGCAGGGATCCTAAATAAATCAGCATATGAAACTCTATCAAGGCAGTGGAGGCATGATGTGCTTTATGGCATACATGACACTTATTCAGAGATTTTACACCCTCATGGGAGGGCTGCCAAGAAATCCCAATTTTAGATGGTAGTCATTGGTTTAACAAGTAAAAGCGAAATCTTGACAAAAAATTCTGATTTTTTTTATATGTTTTCAAGCAATATTTTCTTATTCCAAAACCGTTGGAGCTGAAGAATCAACTCCACTGTAAGGGTTATTTCTGATTGTTTTTTGTATGAATAACAGATGAGGACGAGGTTGTATGTGGGTCATGGGAACACCCATGACTGATCCACATCAAAGCACCCAAATTGGTTTGTGGTTTGCACTCCACATTGCTGTAAATTCTTTTGATATTTTGGGCGAGTTGCTGTATTGAATGAAGCTTGGCCGCCATTGTCTGGACCCTGAACTGGACCTACTACATCATCCGCGGTCAAATGTCATACTGCATGAATTAGGAGTCTATTAGGTAGCTCATCAAAATTCTTGCTAATTAAAGCCTACATAGGTCATTAACAGATCTAGATGATGTTGACCAAGAAATTGAAAAATTTGGACTTTGCCACTGGTTTAACACAACCACAAACCTTGGCTTGTTATATGGAAATTTTAATGTTATCAAAGAAATGCTTTTTCATTACAAAACTGTTGGAGTTGTGCAGTCATCCCCCAAAAGGAATCTGGAGTGTTTCTGAAAATGTGTGTAACAGTAAATTATGTGCATTGATTGAGGTCATGTGGGAACTGCCTGTCCAGGCCATATCAAATCGTCACAATCGGCTTGCTGTTTGCAGCCTGTATTGCTATATCTATTTTCAGTCAGTACATTTTGTTGTTTTCCCAGGCTTGTCTGACACTGTCTGGTAATGGACTTGTATGTTATAGCACCCTCTATTGCCTAATCACCATAAAAATCTGTGTAAAACCCCATTTTGAAAGAGGAAAAATCCTGATTGCCCACAGTGAAATGTAACCAAGTTTACAATGGATGTAGCAAGTGGAATAAAAGGCTTTAGGTAGTCATTTTTTGTCATTTTTCATATTGTTTTTTATCTCATATTGAGGAAAATTGGTAAAAAAAAAAAACAACCCAATGCAAAATTGAGCAAAATTGCTCTTGTAGTTTGAATATCAGAAGCAAAATATGTAACACAATGATAGAAGAGTATTGGTGATCGTCCCCATTTGGGAACATTAGACCATTGCCTTTTTGTTCATATCATCTAAAGAAAAATTTCTCTGGCCACCCCCGTTAGCGGGGACAAAACCAGACTTAAAACTTTGGTTTTACAACTTACTTCTACTGGCACTACTCTCAGGCCTAAATATTTACTGGATTTTGAGAAAAAATGTAAGCTTTCTTCTGCTACGGAAATCTCAATTTTAAGTGTGAAATGGGGGTCGAGGTTGTCAATCGGGTCACACACCTTTAAGTAAATTTGCTTGTTGACTTTTGAGGTGTGTGGATGTGCGTCATAGATAGGAAGATTAATTTTAATCTTTTATACTTGTAGTTAAGTTTACCTTTGATTGTAGGTCTTATACGAAACTGCCTAAAGATTAACATTACACTCAGAAGTCATGTCTTGCCTATATATCTGTTCACTTTTTTTCAGGTAAGCACACCATATTTTGAATAACACAGGATGTTGTGATCACCAATGGAATCACCCTTTGCAAATACTACTTATGGTTGTTAATTAGATCATGTAATGTACTTTAACTCTTTACATGAGGTAAATTCATAACTTAAAAGGTTACTCTGTTTCACCCAATTATTGGTCACTCTGTAAGTCATTGGAGAGCAGGTATTGTAATGCAAAGAATTAAGGTAATTTTCCTTTAAAAAATGAACACTGAAAGTAATGAGAGAGGGTTCTTTACAGAACCAAAATGTTCTCTAAACTAAAAAGAGCACCAATGGTGCTGTAGCTCAGCAGGTCATTAACATTTTGTGGCATCATCAACATTTGGAATCAGTAGGTTAACATTGACATTCTAGTGGTTGCAGCATTAAGGATGAATTAGAATGCCCCTATAATTGGCCCACATGACCTTTGACCCAAATCTGTGGGCCTTCAGCCAGTGGTTCTTCTTTCGAATTTTGGTGATTACAGCAATTGATTTGTTGTGGTACAAGGACGGATTTCAATTTTCAAAGAATACCCCTTTAATCAGCCCATCTGACCTTTCTCCCAAATCCAGAATGCCCCTTTAATCGGCCCATGTGACATTTGACTTAAATCTGTGTACACCCCATATGGGCTTTGGGTCAGCAGTTCTTACCAATTCTAGTGACTACAGCAATTCATCTGTGACACAAGAATAAATTTATAGGTTTTCAAAGAATGTCCCTTTAATTGGCCCATGTGACTTTTGACCACAATCTGTGTACACCCCATATATGGGTCTTGGATCAGTGGATCTTCTGACCAATTTTCGCTGCAATGGGCCCAAGTATTCAGCAACAAGACCCATTTTGACAAGTGTGAATAGGTAGACAGACGACAGACAGAGTCAACACATTGCCATCACATAAGCTCTGCATACTACATATGCTGCATGTTCTATGGTGCTACTTTGGGTATGAGCTCCATATAGGACTAATACAACAGCTCATGCCTTAAAACACCTGAACAATATCTTGAAAATTGACCTTTTGTACTTTGTTAATTCTTAAACAGCTTTGGGAATCTAAGCAATTCATTAGTTAATGCCTGGTTTCAATTCACAATTTAGACTGGGTATTACATTCTGTGTTCTGACATTATTGGAGGTTGATACGCTCGCATCATACCACTTTTTGCCGCATTTGCGTGCACCTGCCACATTGCGTCTCATTGCATATTCTTTGTTTCAATGGGTTGTTAGATTTTTCTCTCTGTCACAGTAGTTAGAAGAGAAGATACCAGTAGAAAGCTTACCACAATGCATGGCTTCCATTGGAAGTTTTGACAGGTTGCCATGTGGATCTTTAGAGATGATCAATCTGAAAAATGCAAGTTTGTGATCAGTACTGTCAATTTAGCCATGTTTAATCCAACGACCAAACAGGCCGGTACCAAAAACCTCCATTGGAAGCAATGCCTTGTGCGGAAGCATTGAAATCTTCTCTGTTAGATAGCATTTAAGCTAACCTCTATTTGTTAGCTATTTTCAGCAAATCTGTTTACAATGCCTTAAGGTGGAGATCCTACACCTTCATTGTCAATGTTATCCCCTAGAGACAGGATCTTTGCCCCTTGTATATAATCCAATAGACACAATGTTACCTACTTATGGCACTGTGGCATTACACAAAGCAAAAGCAACTGGTTTGGCCTATGATAGCAAAAGCAAAATCTAAAACAAGTTTTGCTTGCAATAGCAAATTATTGCACAATTAATCCAGCAACGGGGAACAGCAACAAACTTTTGAAGTAACCTATTTGTAAATTCTAATAATACTCTTAAAATGTTTACTCTCTGTCATACTTAACATTACTCACATGAGTTCAGTGAACGATTGTGACATACCTTGCACAGTCATAGCTAAAACATTTTCTGATAATAGCTAACACACATTTTTCAGTGGCCTAGATAAATTAATCACATTTGTTTTATTTATAATTATTTACAGGTCTTTGACACTGGCCTATCAACTTCATATCTAATCATCCGATCATGTCTTGTGGATCTTTCCCACACCTTTTGAAACTAATTCATTGAGGACTTCAAACATAAGGCGAGAACGGACTAACACTCGAGCATGTTATCGCAATCGGGACAATACCGTCTGTATTATCACGTGCGAGAAAGCACGCACTTGTCTCTTTTATGAGGTTAAGTAAATTAAACTCAAATGGGCTGTCAAATTTGTTATCACTATATCAGGTCCAGTATCCCACTTTTTCTACAATCTAGGTCATATGGATGTTATTTGAAACAATCATCATGACATGCACAAAATACTAATATTATATAATAATTAATTTGGAGGTGGGCCGTATATGTAAGTCTGTTAAGACCCCCATTTTCAGCAGCGTTGTCACCCAGTGACCCCATATTTTTTTTTTTTCAAATTTCAACACAAAGATCCCACATTGTTTGAAAATGTTACCACTGTCACCCAAATACCTCTATTTTTGAGGGAAATTTTCACCCAAAGTCCTGTATTTTTTTTTTAAATGTTACAAAAATTTCACCTAAAGACCACCAATTTTTGGAAAAATGTTCACCCGGAAACCCCTTTTTTGGGACAATTTGGCCATCTCTCACCTAAACACACCTATTTTTAGAGTCCTCTGTGACCTAATACCCCTGGGTTTGAATGCAGCAGCCTTATACCATAATTTAGTGATGTCCGATCTACGTTTTATATTTTCGTAAACCGATCTGTCCGATACCGATATATTTTTTGAATGACCACGTGTAACGAATTTTCCATATCATAATACACACTATACATGTAAGGAAGTCCTCTTGCTGTACTCGCTATTCAGACAAGATATTTCATGAACAAAAGCATATACCCATGATAAAAGTTTATTCTTGTAATAACTACCATTATGCAGTGCGCTAAGAAAAATGAGTTTTAGAACAATAAAGTGAGAGGTTTCTTAGTGAACTTAATGTTTATACTGTGTTTGAACGCCAGAATGTTTATAGTACTGTGCTTGAATGCAATGGCGTATACGGTCATCAAATCGATCGGTAGAAGGGGAGATTTTCCGATCACCGATACCGATCTGACCAATATCGGTACCGATACCGATATACCGATCGGATCGGTACATCCCTATACCATATCCATTTCACATATGTGTTCCCCCAGTGGTGACCCCACCAAAATCTGACCCACAAACGCATTTAGTTCCAGAACTCTAATTCTTTGAAACAATATTAGTTGAGTGGAAATTTAATTCAACCACTCTATAGTGGAGCGGTTTTGGACTGCAAAATTGTCGACAACCCCTCCCCTCGGTACAAAACAAAACGCAACCACTTCTATTCGAAATAGAATAAATAATTAAAAAAATTGTGGTTTGTGGTCAAAAACCTTTGGGTGGCAGGGGTGTTTTTTGGGTCATAAAATCACGTTTTTGAGCTAAAACTTAAGAATATCAAGATTTATTAATTTTTAGGCCAAACAAATTTTAATCATCATGCAATACTATCCAATTCTCTGACATTATATATAGATTTCGGTTTATACCATATATAAAGGTCTAGAATTTTTAGCCCCAAAATTTCACCTTTTTTCCTAACAAAGCATCTTTTTATCAACAGGTCCCCACAACGAGTCTTACCTGAAACCTTTAGGCAATGTATAAAACCTATATCAATTAACAAAAAGGATACCATAAAAATAAGATTGTAATATTTTTACCTTAAAAAATTACCAAAAATAATAATTCTCTTAACTGCAGCCCACATTTCAGTTTTTCGGCCATAGAAATATCCCTGCCACCAAATATTTAAACCACAACCATTTTGCATTTTATTAATCTTAATATTTATCTCAAATAACGGTGGTTTGGGTTTTTTTTGTTTGTACGGGGGGAGGGGTGGAACTCGAAAAAATAGAGCACTTTTCCAGGCTCGGCGCTCCGCCCCCCCTATGAATAATGCTGCTCATCCACCTGTTGAGTATATTCCCTAATTGTTTAGGGGTAAATTTGTTATTCTGAATGTTTGTCATTCCTAACGTTCACTTTTCCGAATCTTAAAAAGGGCTTGCTTTTCCAAATCAGCTGATATCACTAACTTTGCACTCAATGACGTGATGCACAAAGCAGAAAAAGCTACAGGTAAAACATAAGGACCAAAAAACATGTTACATAATGGTGGTTTGAAATGAGATGATTGAAATTTGCACACATTTCAGTTTAACCTCGGCAGATCAAATCAGGTCACACTATAAGGCGAATCAATGCATGCAGTTTTTGTTGTACAAATCCCTGTGAATACACTTTTTCCTCTAATTACTCTGTTCTGCTTGGGTGAGACATACTAAAGAACAAACGTGCAAAGCATGAAGACAATGGCTGGGACAAGGATCAAAAGATAAGATCCTACCCATCATGTAAAACAATCTTTTACTGGAACTAATACCATGTGAAAAAAGTACAAGCATTCTCAAAGTGCAAGTTCATGTCCCACAATGCCTTAGTTCACTGCACTGACTGCGGAACCAGATGAAAAAAAAAATAAACAAAGAAGAATATAATTTTTGTCGGTGATAAGAGAAGTTAATGAGCAACAATTAGATTGAGTGATGGTTTTCCCCACCCCAGGAAGGTCCATGACCATTGCCATTTTAATGCTCTGGATGGTTTAACAAACAACTATTGTCGCTACAAGGGTACTTCTGGTCACTTCTTTCGCTGGAGCGTGCTAAATTACCATCCCGCCAATTGACATGGTGAATGGCTTGAATATAGACAGTGACAAGTTGTAGTCAATCAACTAATAAAGTTTTGATAACCAATTACAGAGGCGACTATTTCTAAACTGATGTGTTTATGTCAATCGTTGGTGGGATACGAGTTGGTGACAAATACCAAGAATTATGTGGTGTGATTAAGCTGGGCTCCACAAATAGGTTTTATTTGGAAATTGTAAACATCTGGCATGGAATTAGACTGACATGAAAAATACGCAAATGAGCTCATATTAATAACCTGACCAAAAAAAAAAAAAACACCACAACTCATCATACAGTATCACTTTACCAAGTTAGACATTAATTAGCTGTTAAGTTAAGGTGTAAGAGTAGAATTTTCATATTTTATTAAAAACATGCAAATTAGCTCATCAATATTCATAACTTGTCAAAAAGTATATAGGCAACAGACATCATGTTCTATCACCCTACCAAGTTTGAAGTTGATTGGTCATTCAGTTTCGATGGTGGAGTGATTTCTGAAGTTTCTTCTGCCCGTGATTGGCCCGCCTCACCACCCAGACAACCAACCAAGCCTTTTGCTCTAACCTAGTCATGTTTAACGATGATGCTAAATGTTTAGGTCTATAGTCACCCTTAAAGTGACAGGAGGTGATTTTTTTAGGATACGAATTTCTCTCAAATTGCACAGGATTGATTGTAGACCACCTACCAAGAACGTTCCGAAGGTTTATTGGACAACAAGTACAACAGAAAACAGCAAACCATGTTTTGAACTTGCCTGACTATCGTAATTGTCCCCATAGAACACCGTGCTTTGACTTTCTGTCGTGCATGACAGAAAGTACTAAATCATCATATTATTATTATATTATATTCGGCTTATTCACTTCAGGTGTGATCTAATACATTGGAATGCATTCCAAATATGCAAAAAACCCGGGTTCGGAAAAAATTGGGGGCGCTTCTTTATGGAAATCTCCTCATGTCTCTTTAAATTGATGATCGACGCACAATGTGGTCTGAGTTATTGCCGGTTACACTGGGCCAAAGTCAAATTGAAATAGACCGAATCATCATCAATTTCACTTTTTCCTGAAGTGTAAACATGTGCAGTAGTGAGAGTATGACTTCAAGAAGTTAAATTCGTAATTTGCTTTTTAGCAACTTACTTTTGAGTGAATTCAAATAAGTCGTCATTGAAGTCAATTTTTGTTTGCAGTATAAACGAATCATGTAATCGGTTTCATGTCTACTGGCTGTAACAAGTGACCAGCCTCTGTGCATTTCCGGCTTATCACCAAGCAATGCACTAATCCACTAACCTCGACAGATTTTGATGTCAATATTTTTTCTTAAATTATCTTATTTGAAGAAGGTTTAAGAGCTGATTTTGTAATGCCACTGAGACAGACTGCCACAGTAAATGCATGTAGCAGTTCCACAAATTACCATTTGGAAATCCCCAATGCACAAATCGAGCAGATCTTGTCCTACCCCCCCCCCACTTTGGTTTAACTAACTAACTAACATTTTAAACTGTCTTTGGATGAAGGGCTGCCTTTAAACAGAATAAGCCCATCTGTTTTAAAACTGTCTTTATCAAAATGAGCCCCGATACTGTATATACTCCATTTACCTTTACAAAGTTGTTTTGCATGTATATTTTCAAACCCTCTTTGTACGTGCTCGTGCATATGTCAGCGACTTGAATCAACGCTCACGATTTAATGCTGACGTCACTGGCTCAATGAAGATAAAAGCTTATTCCATTATGTTAATTAGGCTGTTTCTAAGACCTAATACATAATAATTAGCTTGGGGGGACTTAGATATTTTTTGTTAAACTGTCTTTGGATGATTGGAATAAACCCTAATAGGCTTATTCTATTATGTTAATTAGGGTGATGGGCTGTCGCTAGACCTAATACATAATAATTTTTCCCACAAAGAAAAAACGTCCGCATAAGGCTTTAAAACGTCCCCATAATATATTGTGCATCCATACACACACATGCGACACAAAAATGACATTTTTAGCTTATTCACTTCAGCCGTGATTTTAATACATTGCTAAGCATTATAAAATTTTAACCAAAAAAAGTTAAAAGGGGGTGCACTTTTCTTGATTTGTCCTAGTGTCCCTTTGAAGAAACAATGGATGTATCTGTCGAGGCTTTCGATATTGTTCTTTGTGCTTGCATATTTAGCTAGCAAAGAGCAATATGCCAGTAATGCAAATGACGATACTAGTCTCATGGACACATTCTTAAGCTAATTATTGTTTTGTTGTTTACTAATTGTACTCATGACTCAATAACCACACGTCCAATACATTTGTGTCAACATGTAGCTCATGAAGAGCGCACAAGTAAAATTTTGGAATGTATTGGGAGAGAACCACTTGGTGCTATACGATTACCCACTCTCTCCGTTCATTATTATAATTTTAACATGGCAACCATACATTCACGACACATGGAGAGCAGAGGTTGATGACTTTACAGATCGTACTTTTGCGGAATGTCACAAAAGATAGCTGAAAACAATGGCATGCCCAGCAAGCGCAGTAGAATCTGCTGACACGGAAGAATGGCGGGAAGTCAACAAGTACCCGGCGACCTTGGCAGAGAAATTAGCGCACGAAGTAGCTCAGGGCGATCCACTTACCAACCTCTTCTTCCATCTCTTCTTCGTTTTGATGCATTGAGAAACTGCGAGACGGGGCTATGTTGATAACATAATGTTTAGGATGAAAGTGGAGCGAATTACCACTGGTTCCTAAGCTCAGATTTTAACTACCAACGCGATTTGGATTATCAAAAGACGAAGAACCACGATCCTCAATTCTCAAACACCGTAATTTTGTTTTGGCATATTCTTCAACCGTGCTCCTCTTTGGGACTTTGGTTCACGTATGCTGTCTTTTGTCATTTTGTGCAACTTCCTAAGCACTCTCCACAGAATTTTGTGCAACTTCCTAAGCACTCTACACAGAAATTACGCCATTTTTTAAAAATCCCATCTACTTCAAAGCATGTCAGATCCAACAGACTCCATTTTTCACCCTTCCCCATTTGTGATTCAAAGTAGAAAATGGCCAGAACTTAACGTTTCATACTTCATCATGGCAGACCTTGCGCAGGGTCCTATTTTTAACAATTTCGAAACCATTCAATGATATCGAACGATAAATAATGTTAACTAGCTCGTCCCCACAGGGCAAACCTGTCTGCATATTTCTGAACCTTATACAATGCATAAACCACTAATGATACCTTGCCCCCTTCCTCACCCCACACACAATGTAAGTGGAAAGTTTAGGCTAGAAAACAGTTCACAATGTACAATAACGAAAGGGCATATTCTGAATGACCGCCTATCATAATATCTGTGCTTTAATGATGTGAAAAGAAATTACGTTCAAGACAACACGCATTTTTAACTCTTGTTACCTTATTAAATAAAAAAAATACCTAACACCAATAAACACATGCACGTGTGTGCTCCCAAGTTTCATATGAAACAAACTTGTGGTTTTGATGAAAACGACACAATAAAGCATGGCATGTTGCCCTATAGATTTCTGTGCTAATTATCCATATAACAATATTCTTACAGCTACATGTGTGTCTGGAGTTTCATGCCCTACCATGAAACTTGAAGGGTCCCTTTATCTTGGTGAGGGCTTGCTGAGTATGTACTCTTTGCGCTGTCTTGGCAGGGGGCGCAAGAAACCAAGGAGGCAAGAAAGCCAGTTAATTGCAAAAGCCGGGTGACCGCCTAGTACTTATGGGTGCCTGCCTAGTATATGTGTTTAACCAGAAAAACTTAAGTTTTTGCTCTACATATTTATAAAGAAATGCATTTGGAAGCTTAATATTTAGGACAACAATGCAAAAAAAATATGCACTCTCATGGGGGGGGGGGGGGGGAGCTAAAGACAATCGCCACACAAGCACCTTTACCTTAAATATATATTGTTCCTTCTTGGCCTATTATTGAATTAACCATGCAACGGATTACACGTGGGTGGAGGGGCACGGTTCTATGGTTGTACCTACAAACCTAAAAAAATTCCCTTGGTTTTGTTTTTTCGCGTGTGAAGGACAATGCCTACAGCTTCTCCTGTATGCAAAAATGTTCACATGTATTTCCATGGCTTGATTTCGCAAGTAATTGAAACCTCTTCCCACGCAAACATGTCCAAAATTAATTGCGACCTAATAATGCGATCAGTAGGCGCCTGTTCCCCACAAAACCTGGACCATAATTAATTGCGACCCAATTTTGCCATCAGGTGGCGCCTGTTCCCACGAATCCTGGACCTGGGTTACCCCAGGTGTACTGGAGATATGGTCCAATAAATATGTCCAAACTCAAAAAGGGGAGGAGAGATGAGAGAAAGAGGTTTGTGTATCACCATGAACTACTTAGTGATTGGTCAGGGTGTGGTGGTAGAGTTCCTGCAATTCTTCCATGTCAATGGATTCTTCTGGCCTTAGCTACTCAGAATGTTTAAGTAGAATAATGATTATTGGAAGGGAAAATATGTTAAAACCCTTACAGTTAATATATCATTCAAAAAGCATGGATTCTGTTCTTTCAAATCTGGATCAATCTTAGGATTACAAATTTTGAATTTTGTCTTCATCTTGAGGAAACAGGTCTTACAATTCTCCCACCTTCTAGAGTGTCGGTGACCGATCACGGTATACCACAGCATTCATTTCTTTGGGTTTTTTTTACCATTTCCATGGTGTGCTACCTATTACTTTTGAAAGTAAAGACTTTATCCAGTTCATTAAGTCAGTACACCTTGCACTGCATGGAGACACCATTGCGTTACAGTCCAATTACTACAAGAAACCATTTGTACACATGTCAAGTTTACTAGCGGTCAACATGCACACCGGAACCTTTTGTGTGCCATCCATCTCGCCTATCCCTACATGTAGCATACCTTGCCAATTCGGTACACTCCAGTAAACCTGAAGTAAGCCCTCCAAAACAAGAACATGGGAAACTACACAAATGAGGGGAATAACGACCAAAAAAAAAAAAAAAAAAAAAAGTAGAATAATGATTATTGGAAGGGAAAATATGTTAAAACCCTTACAGTTAATATATCATTCAAAAAGCATGGATTCTGTTCTTTCAAATCTGGATCAATCTTAGGATTACAAATTTTGAATTTTGTCTTCATCTTGAGGAAACAGGTCTTACAATTCTCCCACCTTCTAGAGTGTCGGTGACCGATCACGGTATACCACAGCATTCATTTCTTTGGGTTTTTTTTACCATTTCCATGGTGTGCTACCTATTACTTTTGAAAGTAATGGTTGGTATTCTGAAAGGGAGACTAACGTTAGACCTGGGTTTAAACCAGGGTTAGTCCTACAAGAAGGGACCTTTTTCCTTTCAAAATACTATGAGAGTTAAATGTAACGGGTGAGAAAATTCCTCATGGATGGGCTGGAACAGCCCATCCATGAGGAATTTTCTCATCCGTTACAGCACACTTTTAGAGATGTTGTAAGAAAAAAAGGTCCCTTCTTGTAGGACTAACCCTGGTTTAAACCCAGGACTAAAGTTAGTCTCCCTTTAAGAATACCACCCAAAGACTTTTTTCAGTTCATTAAGTCAGTACACCTTGCACTGCATGGAGACACCATTGCGTTACAGTCCAATTACTACAAGAAACCATTTGTACACATGTCAAGTTTACTAGCGGTCAACATGCACACCGGAACCTTTTGAGTGCCATCCATCTCGCCTATCCCTACATGTAGCATACCTTGCCAATTCGGTACACTCCAGTAAACCTGAAGTAAGCCCTCCAAAACAAGAACATGGGAAACTACACAAATGAGGGGAATAACGACCAGTTACTGGGTTCATCAGCTGGGTCTGAAAAGCTTACAAGGATACAACCGTGTACGAACCGCGGAAATTTCGCAGGATCGCAAATACTATAAAGGAATTCCAAATGCTTTAGCATAAGCAAATGTTAAATTCTTCCCAAAAAATACCGGAAAGAGTTCCATATGTACCCCCTTTAAAATTCTACAAGAAACTATTTTTTAATTTATGGCCTTACACTAACAAATACCCTAACACCAAGGCCAATTTTTGTTTTTTAAATTACATTTAGAACTTCTATAAAGCCAAAATACCATAATTTTTTCTGTTGATTTGAAAAACAATTTGGATGTTTTTGAATGGTCAGTGGCACATTTTCACCCCATATTTTTACATGGTTGCAATGCTTTTACATGTGTTACAGGATTTTTGTGTGATCACATGACCTTATTGAAGTGAAATTTCCCAAAACGGGTGCATTGTGGGATGGACTCAATACATGCTCTGAGTGAGTCCTATCTTTGGACAAAACTAAAAAATTAAGTGAAGTTCACTTTTTGTAATACTGCAAAGAAAAGTTGACATTTTAACTACATTTTTTCGGAGGTTGTCTACAAAAATACCAGCCTGCAAAGGAATCTAAGAATCTATAGCCTTAAATGATCTTATCTGTAATCATGTTGTAAATATCATTTGGTGTCAACTAACCTAAGTATATCATAAACAAACCATAGTTAAATTACCACAGATGATTTTAACCAAGTTTGGTGATAGTCTTCTACAGTCTTTAAAAACCCAAAGTGAAGAAATTCTCAAAAATAACACCAGATCTTTGTCCAAGACACTCCCAAACTACCCTAGTACCCACCCTGGGCATCAGCAGGCCTAAATGCTAAATGACCTACTCATGCAAATAAGGCATGAATAATATTTTATTCAGGCTTGCGACAGTTAATATTTTAGCCAAAAAATGTAAATACAATGCATATGTTTGCGCATGTGCATTATTAATTTGTAGTTTCAAATTAAAATTAGCAATTTATCACCTAACCAGAACCTAGCGAAATGTTAAAATAAACAAACCTGTCAATCGTATTATATCGGCATTCGGCCAAAATATAGTTATCTTTGTTAATTTTTAATTAGTAATCAATCCCAATTTAGCTGAAGGAATCCAAAACTTGCAGCTGTCAATTTCTCATGCCATTATCTCTATCGTTCAAGTTCAACAATAATAATTAAAGCAAGCGTGAATAAATGAAATGACCGCAAGTGCCCTCTGAGTTGAAATTATTTTGTTATTACCAGCTCAGGGCATCACAGGGTTTCAATAATAAAAAAAAATGGGGAAATCATTTGCAAAACGCTTTTCCCCAACAAAGTTAAAGCTAGCTACCATTTTCACGTCAGAAATTTGTTGCAAATGAAACTACAATTTAAGAGACTATTGATTGCCATATCAGTATTATTTGCTCTTTTCAACATGCACCAAGTTAGAACTCAACATTGCAACTTCTGCTCATTTCCATTGAGCACAGATACCTTCTGCTTAGCATATCCAAATGTCATTGGTAATGGCTTGTGGTGGTGTCATGCACGATTTATTCAATTGAGTAAGCTGATCCGGGGCCGTGTGTATCCATGATACAGACCAGTGGCGTAACAGGCTTGCCTGCTTTGAGGGGGGGGGGGCAAATTTCCCAGTCTTGGGAAATTTTCCCTATTGGGGGGGTCAAAAGGCCAATTTTTCCCGGTCAGAGGGCTAAAAAACGGTTGATTTAGCATGATTTTTGCAAATTTTTTCCCGGCCAAAGTCGTCAGGGGGGGCAACCTGCCCCCCCGCCTTTTACGCCACTGACACAGACACTCCTAACATGGCCCGCTTTTTGGAGATTGGGAGTGGATTGGGAACAGCCAGGGGTTTACACCCTACTCTTATTCGACACTGACTGCAATGTACATGTACAGTTCTGACTCTCTGTACACGGGACCGACGGCTTAACGTCCCCTCAGAAGGATGGGATGCTTTCATGATTCATTTGCCCAATTCCAAGTGAACCATAGAAGAGAGCAGTATTCTGTATTTAATCAATAGCTCATATACAGATCAAATCCAGAACATGAGCACCCGAATAAATCCCAGCAAATGACCCAGCCGGGATTCGAATCCGGGATTTTATGATAAATTTGCGCTGCAGGCAAGCACCCCAACTGCTAGGCCACACTCTCCCACAGCACAGATACCAATAGGGAAGGAAGAAAACTCTCAAAAGTTTCTCCCATCATACGTACACAGGCATTCAGGCTCAACTGAAGCAAACACCTTATACACTCACAATCACTACCATCGAGTATAGTACTTACGCTGGTTTCCAATGAGCATGGATACCAGTTAGAGAGTAACAAAAATCCTCAGATACAGAAGTTTATGCCTCCATTAGACAGAGGGCATTCAAGCTCACCAGAAGCAGACGCCTTACACACTATAATTCCAGGGAGTAACCCAGCTTGTTTTCAGGGGTTCAAAGGGGGCGGGCCCATACATTTTTTTTGGGGGGGGGCAAGCATATATTAAAATTAGTTAGGGTGTAAGAAAACTCTCGAGTTCTCCATCATAACAGATTCAAGCTCACCGGAAGCAACACCTTTAAAACCCTAAATTTCAAAAACCTGAAGTCTGACACCTTTTTGACAGTATCCCTAATTGACCCATAACTCGGCATAACCAACAAAAACAGGCATCTGTTTACACTTTTAAACTTTTCTTACTTTGCATATCTAGTAGTAGTAGTATTAAATCCAAAGTTTTAAATCCAGGTTTTGTCCCCGTGAACGAGGGTGGCCGAATTCACCTCACACTCGTAGCAACCGCCCTTACTCCCTCCTTCCACTTCATCCGATTCAATGCATCCTCCATCCTCAAACCAACCCTCCTACTCTCCTCCTCCACTTGCTTCTTTCAAGTCTTCTTTGGACGTCCTCTCCTCCTCAAACCTCTCACTTCAAACTCAAAGCCCTTCTTAAAACATGCCCGTCATCCTTCCTAAGCAGGTGCCCATACCAACGTACACTATTTGCCTTCGCCAAACGGTCCATCGCCTCTTCCAAACCCAAGATCTGCATCAAGTCCTCAGTCTTCATCCTATCCATCAACTTCACACCACACATCACTCTCATCATTGCTCTCTCTGTCCTCCTCAGAATCCTTCACCGATTGGCTAATTACATCGGATAACCCATGAAAAAACAATCAAATTGGTCGATAGTAACACAAGTTAAGCACATTTTTTAAAACTTCGACAAAATCCAACCCCAAACATGCTGTCAATAACAATAACCATCACAGTAACATAATCAAACACTTAGCAACATAACATAGTAGCATGTGATAAGCAAAGGCTAACGACCCGGCAAATAGTACTTTTCAAAATGTCATTAAAAAAATAAACGTTGCAAAACTGCATTCAGAGTGAGGGCGGCACTGTCTGTTGACAAAGAAATTAGCGAGTCAACAACCACTATACTATGACCCCGCGAAAGCGGTTCACACTGATACACTTTTTTGGTGGACCTGTGCATGCCTACTGCGGAGCTTTGTGCAAGGAGATGGCTGCACCCCAGTTTATACTACTGGTAACCCCAGGGGTGTTCTCAAGTTTGGTTTGGGTAGGAAGTTGCCTTAAAGAGTCTTGAAGAAGGGCCCATTTTTTAAACCAAAATAAAAAAAATAAAAAAAAATTAACCAAAATGGTTCTTCAAGCAACTGCATCACCAAACGAACCAATTTATGAGCAACTTACCAAAGACTTAGCATAATAGTAAGTTTGATAGGAATTTCTGGCAAATGGCGGGTATTGCATTTACGACCTTCTTGCACTCACGCGACAAGTTCAATTACACCTAAAATCGCCATTTAAAAAAAAAAAAATTGCGGCCACAAGCAGTAACGTTAGGTCTAATAACCAAACTTTATACGCCTCCCTGTGTGTTCTAATTTACGATACTCATGTGTGATTCGGGGGATGTGTGACGGATGGGGGGATGGATGTATCCGGTTCTCATACAATGCACCCGAGCAAGGAACATGCCACAGCCACACCTTACTCTTCTATTGTATGCAAAATATACATGTCAACATGAATGGCGCTTTTTTACATTCGTGAAAAAACAGGTGTTTCCGTGACCCAATTTCTCAACCCATTGTTAACACATGTTTTGCTGAAAAATGAAGAAAAAGCAATTGACACGATGTCAGTGACCGCATGCAGCATCCCGTGGCGTTCATTTTGTTTTTCCCATTTTACGGTTTGTTAGTTGTTATTTTTCAAACTTAATATTGCTTTTCAATCCACCGACGTCGGCACACCCTGGACGCGGTGCAGAGACGCCACTCAATGGCAGGCCATTGATAACTGTCTAGTTTACTAGCGGTCAACACACCGGACTCTAGCCTGGTATCTGTGTCCTCAACACACCCCGCAAATTCAGCACACTCCAATAAACATGACCAACCAAGCCCTCAACCAAAAAATGAGAGCATGGGAAACCATACAAACATCACCCACTAATTAACATACAACTGGGTCTCATCGAGAACGCGGAATTCCGCGGGATCGCTGAAGAAAGCGCGCCAAGGATGGCGGTGCTTCAATGTGCACTTAGAGGGGAAGATGGTAGCACCTTCTACACTTCCAATGTCAGTATAAATAGTTTTTACTGACCCATTTCTACATGTGATTGTATACTGACCTTGTGGAGGTTCGGCTTTCTGAGTAAGGCACCTCCGATCGCTATTTTTTATGAAAATACAACTTTAAAATCTTTACAGGACAATCATCTTGGTAATGCTTTCATGCAATGACAAAATTGTGGGAAATTCCCCTGATCAGTCTCTTGCCTTCCCCATGCTGCTCCTAGGAAAAATATAGCCTCCAAAACATACACCAAAATTATCATTTTTTTTAAAAAAAAACAAAACTCTAAAATTTTTAACACAATTTCAAACGCAACCCCTTAGCCAAAGAAATGTGTTAACGGCCATTGTCCGACTCTCCTACAACCCCCGATTTTACGGAATTGGTCAAATTTTGGTAGCTGGGAACAAGCTACTATTTTTCTCATTTACCCTAGAAATATTTGAGCTAAAGGATGTTTTGGTTTGGATGTCATGAGTGAAAATGTGCCCATTTTGTTTAACCAATATAAATTTTTCACTGTACTGCATGGGATTACAAAATTCCATTTTAGCTCTCACATCAAAACAGGTTAAAATTGGTGCAAACGTTACATATGGGGTTTTTGGGTAATGCCATTCTATCCGATGAACCTTTATCAGATGGGCCAATACCCCTTTTATGTATGTTTTGAATGATGATGGGCTAGCTCATGAAATCACATACAGTCTCCTGACACTAAAGCTGTTAGCTTTAGTTGGTGTAGATGACGCGATACAAACCGGGAGAGTAACGGATTACAAATCTCTTCCCAAAACAGCTCCCTGATATTTCACAAAACCCCTTCCCCCTACTTATGTTGCGGTCAAAATGTTTCTATTCAGAATCCAGCAAAGCTTAACATTAAAGAAAATGGGGAAAATAATAGCCCAATCACGACCTACACCTAACACTGCACCGTGAAAAATGCGGTGTTAAGGAATCATTTGTGCAACCTATTCCGACTTTACCTATAAAGCTTCTAGCCTGTTTTTATGTACTACAGTTTTGCCATTCCCTCCTAGCAGTTTGTTCAGCCAAACTTGAGCAGGAAACATACTATATCATGTGCTTACATTTACTCACATAAAGCAAATCTGGTAACTATTACTTTCCCCCTTACCTATGAATGAGAATAATCAATCAATCAAGCAATCTTTCCTGCTCCAAATTAGCTTAGAGTACCATACTATAAGTGATTTGCTACTCATAAAATGGAATCCAAATCATCAAATCAAATTTTTGCATTGATCAACAGGTATGGGAATCCTAACATCCTATTTAAACGACCAAATGCACACATCTAATAAGGACAGAATTCGGATATTTCAAACATAACTGTCTGTATGGACCACTTATAAATTCCATAACCTTTAAACCACGACGGTTTTCTACCTTTTCTGTGATTTATTAAGTTGGGAAAATAACTTCTAAATTCTACGGACTTAAATCCATCAAATTTGAAATATTTGTACTCTTTTGGGTGGATTCTGATAGTATCTCTTAGTACCGGGATTAGATATCTTAAGATAATTCACAAGACAAAACCCAAGTTTTTAGCATCAGGCTGCTATCTTCTTAAACTTCAAGCACAAGAGCGCCCTCCTACCGTTAAATCTTTGATAAGACTATTCTTCATAAACTTCGAAGTACAAAGTAATTAATCGATTGTCCTCGGAAGCATTACGCGCCTTACTACAAAACGCGCTTATACACTGTTAGGTGCAGTCTAAATCGCACGCATTGAAGACACCCCGCGCATGATGTACCAACAAGACAAATCTCTTCCACTGATACACAACATACTGGTCATGTCATTCCACAATGCAGAACTAAGCATTCCTTGTGAGACTTGTGTGGGAGTTTAT
This sequence comes from Ophioderma brevispina, assembly GCA_023653785.1. Classification (NCBI taxonomy): domain Eukaryota; kingdom Metazoa; phylum Echinodermata; class Ophiuroidea; order Amphilepidida; family Ophiodermatidae; genus Ophioderma; species Ophioderma brevispina. The sequence continues at coordinate 54,191 of JAMKCH010010881.1, forward strand.
TGATTACTTTGTTAACTTCTAGGTTTTACAGAGTATATACAGGCACCGAGCAATTTAAAGTGACCATCAGAAAATAAGGGGAAGGATTCAAGGTTTCGGGTTGAAATGTGTCCTTTTCTCTTCTCATTTAACTCCTTGGCACTATCTGCCTAATTTTGGTGTCCTTATACTAAGAAATTGAAGAATAAGATATCAATGTTGCCAGCGACATTAATTCAGCAGAGATTGCAGAAATGAGGTGTAACACAAGAAAACACGTATGCCAAAGTTGATCCTCATGGCATGCACCTTGTTGACCAGTCTGTGACTTCGTGGTTTTCATATCAATAAGTACGAGTCATGAATTATGATTGTAATAGACATATTGTTGATTAAAGGTAAGCAAACTTAAAAGTTAGCTACAAATTACTCAGCGTTGGTGTGGAGTGGTGGTTTTCGTGAGGATTGGGTGGTACCCCTTTACGTTAGCTACAAATTACCTCAGCTTTGGGGTGAGTGGTGGGGTTTTTGGATGAGGATTGGGTGGGTCCCCTTTAAGTAGCCTACAATTACCTCAGCTTTGGGGTGAGTGGTGGGTTTGTAGGCTGAGGATTGGGTACCCTTTAAGTAGACCCTACAAATTACCTCAGCTTGGGGTGAGTGGTGGTTTTTAGTGAGGATGGGTGGACCCCTTGAAAACTATAATGGCAGAAGACTTTGGATAATTAACGACAATGCATTTGTGTTCAGATTCACGCAAAATAACATACAAATACAGCACCCAGTCTATGCATAGCCATAGGGTGTTTTTTTTCTTTTGATCAATCCCCATGATGATAGCAATGTTCCCTATCTTGTCCTGTACATAACACATGTCAGTAATAGGGACAAAAGGTGTTCCAAAAGATAAGAACCCACGATATTTCATAATCAAGTACTAACGCTTTGTGGCTAAAGAGCCATGAAAAATTAGGGGTTTTATGTGTTAAAATATGATTTTTATGCGATCACATGACCATATTGAGGGGACATTATCAAAAAAATGGTGCATTGTGGGATGACTCAAAACACCCTGCTGATGCATAGCTAATCACGCTGTGCTACTTCAGAAGCTTGTCTAACAAACTTCTTTTCAGGAATGGCAGATTAGGCTTTCACACCATTCTACGGAACCATATTTTCCCATATCAAAATATGGTTTACTTCTACGTTTTTTGTTCACGCACAACCTTGACGGTCTATTTACATGCTCTAGTGCCCTCGCGAGGTTATCGTGACTACCAACCAGACGCCAAACAACACCAATTTATGGTCGTAAAATCAGCGTGGCCGCCCGAGGTCATTTTGTCAAATATAAACAGAGTGGCAAGAGTTTTAATGTGCGTTATCCAATTGTTAGCTTTGGTGGCGGTACTCCACCCATCAAGAATGCATCAGTATAACTAGAAGCCTGTTATCAACTCACACGGTGAAATTTGGCCGAAAAAATTTTTTTTTTTAAAAAAGGTTAGTAACAGTGATTTGAGCGAAAGTGTGGTTAAATTACAATTACTGCTAATGTACAGTAGTGTGCGGGGCCATGTAAATACACACACACAATTGCGCCCACATTCACATCATGGTTCAAATACGTAAGCTATGGATTGACATAGCCCTAAGGCAAAACCAATATGGTTGAGTATGTCATTGGCCTATGAGAGATGTGGTAAGAAACGTGGCATTAACGTATGGTCTATGGTGATGGTTACTCAGAGGAGTATTATCCTGTAATATCATGCAGTGCGCAATTAGAAATACCGTTGAAAAGTGGGTGGTCTTAAGGGGGTAAATGACAACTTGTAGAAATAGGCCGTCTAGAATATTGGAGGCTTGAGGGTGATATGCGAAGATACAGCACAAGTCATTGAAAGATTTTCTTGACAAGTGTGGTATATTCTCATATCACCGAAGAAAAAAGCCATCCAATATTCTTATTGTTATTTATTAATATTAAGCTGCCGTAAAGTGCCACACAATTTGCAAGTGGGGTATGGTAGTCCCTTTCATGACTTTTCCATGGCCTACGAATTCTGTTACCCTGGCAGGCAGAACGTAATCAAAAGCAAGCTTCGAAGGCTAAGCCTTGTCTAAGTTGTGGCACTAATCCACTGACACCGAGGTTGTTTTCGTCAAGATACCAATCTGTTTGCTATGTCCGGTGGTATATTCTATTGGTTTTGGTAGGATTCTTCTTCCTCATGTAACACAACTGTGGTGTTTTGTCGTCTGTGTGTACGCAGCATTTTCAATGTTTACACTTTGAATACAAATTCCCCGCTAAGGTACTGGAGCACCACCGCAGCAAGCAAGCCTGACATATGTAAACTCATATAAGTTCATGGTGCTATAAAGGATTGGCATGTATTTATAGGCTAAAATAAGCTAAATTAAACCAAGTAACAAAACTAACTGCATGGTATCAAAAAATACTGTTCAATGATTTGAATACTGTACAGTATTAAATATGCGGTATAGAGGAAGCTTCTATTATATAGATAAATTAGAAATACCGTATGAAAAGTGGTGGTCCTCAGGGGGTAAATGAAGTAGAAATAGGAGTTGTAATCACGGAGTTCTTCGTTAAGCTATTTAATTGGCCTGAAGTTCATATTTCAGAGAGGGGTCAATTCACTTACATAATGAAGGGGATAATTCCATTAAAATAAGCTACTTTAGGCTGTCTTTTGTGTTTGCAACAATGATCGAATTAACTTGACTGCTTTGCTTAGGAATTAGGAACCTACTGTGTAATTAGACATTTTCGGGAGTTAGTTTGATCATGATTTTTATAGTACTTAACATTTTTTTCTTGTATCCTGAATTGCATTCTTAAACAGCTGTGAAAATGTAAACAATTTCATTGGTTGATAGCCGGGTTCAATTTGACAATTGAACCCAGGTAGTCCTCGCTGCGTATTGACATTATTTGGAGGTTGAAGTGCTTGTGGCAAACTGCGTTCGCGCGCGCCTGCCAATGTTGCATCTCGTTGCATATGTTTGTTACATTCAACAGGTTGATTTTTTTCACTGCGTGGTGGCAGTCCTTTCTTGTTGTATTTAAGCCACGGAGATGGAAATTGGGTTAAAGATGACCTTAAATTATAAAGCTGTTTAAGAATGAGAATAAAGGTATGATTTGGGGAACCGGTCCTCTTTTTTACGACAAATTGAAAGCGGCAACACCGGTATCGCCTTGGTTTCAATTCGTTGTAAAGAGAGTACCGATTCCCCAAATCATACCTTTATTCTCTAAATTTTAACTAGCTAAAACACACTACCCTGTTGCTCAAAAGCAGTTTTGTGGGCTTTTAAATTTGTACTAAAATCATTGGTCATGAAGAGTGCAAGATTAACTGAAACATTGGGTCATATTTGTACAGATGGGGGGGGGGGGAGTTCACAAGGTAATGTAAGGACGTAGACTTATATTAGAACTTGTACATACAAAGCATCTAGCCAAAAGGTCATAACTCTCTTTGACCCAAGGAGTTGAAGCAAAAATGGACGATTTCTGGAGAAATATCACAAAACAAACCTTTAAACTTGATATGTGACCTTTAACCTCACAAATAAATGAGTTTGCATGTAATCTCCATAAACCAAGTTTGATTCCAATTGAACTTCAACTTTTCATTTTCATCTTACAACTTGGCCTCACATGACCTTTGCCCTTAGTATGTAACCTTTGAACTCATCAACAAATGAGGGATCCCATGTTGCATCTATGACTCAAGTTTGGATCCATCGAAGTATGCGGATATTACAGGCAAATGGTAACCCTTTTTCACAACAACAGACATCAACAACAGACAACAACAACAGTGGACAAAGTGATCCCTGGCAGGCGACGCAAAAAAGAGGGCGTGTATCATATTAAATGTGCCGTTATTGCTTTAATTTTAACATCATACATATTCAGTAAACATCCTTCATTATTACAGCCTGTCTCAAAAAAAGTGGTACAATCAGAAGAAAATTGGTTAAATATGAAATTTCAAAATAAGTCATTCTTACTTGGCATAATATTGAAAAACAAAGACCAGGCTTTCCAATGGTGTTTGTTTCATCTTATTTGACTTTGTCAATCCAGAGATATAATCAATTTAGTGCGATATATCAAAATCGATTTTGTGCCACTTTTATGCATGGGCAGAGTTGCTTCGCCCAGTTACGCCATGCTGTCTTGAAGCTCACAAAAGATTGCAACTTGACAAAAGAAACAAAACACAGATTAAAGTAAACAAAAGTCTAGTTTTATCGACACAAGTTTTAATAGTCAACATAATCAGTTCAATGATAAATTCTTCTTTTAATAATAATAACAATTACAAATATTTATTGCACGTCATGAAATGAACTTTGAATTTTTATTACAAATTGGTATCTGTTAAAATCCACCCAGATGAATGCTTAATTGCAAACAAAAATAACACTCACAAATCAAAGAATGGTTTAAATATATTGCAATATCTTTGTTGGCTTTTACTAATTGTTGAAGTCATACAACTTTTGAATTGGGAGCAAAGTAATCACGTGTTGGGAGGAATTTGCATTTCATAATTACTTCAAGACCATAAAAACTCTCCTCCAGGATGCTGTACGCGACTGTACGCTCATGTTCTCTTCTAACCAAAACAACAGTATGTCGAATGTTTTCACTTTATCTTAAAGCCAGAACTTACTGCTTCATAAGTCCGCCATTATGTAACTGTTTTCCTATCTTTTAGAGTTTCTTTATGAAAGATTAATAATCCCTTTTTTTAAAGAAATTCATATCTGTTCAAGTGTAAATAACTTATGTTTAACAAATTCGTTTCACCGTTTTCCCCTCCACCGAAGTGGCACAACTCATGTTTGTGTTTCGCATTAAATCTGGAAGTTATCTCCGATTGAAACAGCAAATGATATGACACAAAAATCATGGAAAGCCTGGTCTTTACTCTTTAATGTGATTCCAAAATGGACTTACTTTATGTTGAGATATAATATTGAAAAAATTGGTTTTTGATTGTACCATTTTTTGCAAGACGGCTGTCGTACAGGATGGCTTACTCATGGAGGCGGGATTTAGTGTACAAACATGCAAATTGGTTGTCACTTATCATGTTTGTTAGTAAATATCAATTTGACAGACGTTTGTAAAATGTGGCTCAATTTAGGTATCTGGAGATAATTTGGGTAAGTGCACCCCTTTAGGTGTGATGGTGCATACTTTGTCAGTCTGAATTTACAAATCTGGCAACATGCATTTGCCTAATTGAAGATAAGTATTAATATGACTCAGATTTGAGAGAAGAGAGATTTCATAAAGTCACTTGGATAACTACAATGCAGATGTGCACATTGAAACAGGTTTGTTTCGAAGTGGGGTAAACCGATGCATATTAAAAGAATGTAGTTTCCTTTTTCCAGTTGAATTTTTTGTTTTTCCTCACGTTTGGTTCACTAAATGTAGTCTACACATGATCTGATTAAAATTTTTGTCAGTTGGATCCCTGCCCATCAGTTTTAAGTTCAAGTTCAGATTATTGATACTTATAGGTACGGTTTAGAGTTTTTTGGATTTTATTAGTGTTAGGGTTCAGGTATGGGGTTTGGATAGGATACGGTTTGAGGAAAATTTATATTTAGGGTTATAATTGGGTGGGGATGGGGGGTTGGCTACTAACGGTTAGGTTTAGGCATAAAAAATGTTTGTTTGGCGTACAGAAGGTTCTGACCATCACCAAATTTCTGAATTTCATGAACTGGTTCAAATGAATTTCATAAACTTAATATAAGCACTCTCCTACCTGCCCAGGCGCACTTAGCCGCCCAATTTTCCCTGTAAGTGCAACAAATGTCCCGATCACAAGCAAACATTTCCCGGTCGCAGGGAAAAGAATCCAAAAAGGGCTGATTTAACATGAATATCAGTGTTTTATTTCCCAATTTTCCCTTTAAAAAAATTTCAGAGGGGGGCACTCTGCCCCCTGCTCCCACCTGGCTACACCACTGTACCTGCCAACATAGATTAACTACCTGACCACTATGTAGGAGTGAGAGTTGGACTTCAAAAAATGGACTATCTTTGTAGGAGTTGGCCTAACCCCTTAAGAAAAATGGTCCTTTTTTACTTTACGTACATCTCATCACCAAAAAGAGGACTTTCTTGTCAAATTCCTCTAGATTTTGGACCTTTTTATCACAAAATCAGTAGAAGGTGGACTTTTAGCCCCTTTAGTGGAGTTTTTTGAGGATGCAACCATCCCCCCACACCCCAGGGCCTACGGCCTCGTTATCCGTGTTTCATAAAATATTTCTGATTGGCTAATAACATCATCTACTCATATTAACAACCAGTGGAACGCAGCTTCCAAAAATATAAACTCTAGCCCTCTTTAGCAGTCTTCCCATGCTGCTAATCAACTCAAAATCACATACATTCCATTGTGACCAAGTAATAACCTAGAAAACAGAGAAATGCGATCAGAATGTATAGCCTTGATCTGCATTTCTCATTCAGTTATTATGTCCAAAATTCTGCCAATCAAATTTGGAAGCATCCCACATATTTTTGGATGACCGACTTTTCACCGGCGTTTGTTCCAACGTGGTTCCGGCTTGCGGCACTCAGACACGATGGCGCTTGCACACCAAAATGATGTCGAGAACCAAACAGCGAGTGGTGTCCTACTTGGGTTTCACCAGGTGGCCAATGCAAAAAGTACACTCGGTTTAATCTATAACACGGCATTGTGCACACGATACCAACCCGAAACAGAAGAGAAATCTGGGCTAACACGCAAAGTCAAAGAAGTGGGAGGGAAGGAACCTAATGGAATATGCCCTAATGAGGAAAAGATAATTTAGGTCACAGTACGGAGTGTGTTTTTTTATGCTAAGAATGGAAAAGAAAGGGTAGGAGAGACAGATAGAGGAAAATTACCAGGGAAGGGGTGTCACAGGAAGTTAGATAACAATGGTTGCCCGGGCATTTCTAAGCAAGGCAGTTTTGCCGGTGTGTCAGTGCACGAACCCGCCATTATTTGTGGTGTTACCTAATGTCAATCACAACAATCACCCATTAACTGTGGCAACTAACTTTGATCAATAGATTGAAACAGCCAATCTTAAGCGCAGAACAAAAAGATGTGGTTAGACCACATTATTTGCCTGAAGGCGGCCTGCAGGAAATTTGAGTATTGAAAAAAAAAGAACATCACAACATTGTTTTATGCATGCTATGTTTTGAGTACTCGATTTTATCAACTGAAAATTACCGAATTTTCTCTGTAATTCCAATTAATAAATAAAATACCTGGGGTAAGTGGAAAAAACATGATGTTGTACATGAAAACTCTTGGCTTAGTTTCATTGCCTCGATGCCAGACGGGAAAGCTGTGCATTTGAATCGCAGACACATAGGCGCCATCATGCAAATCTGTCAAGAGTATCGCACTGGACAGACGCCACTTCATTTCTGGGTTTCGCTCCTGGGTTCTTCAATTAACAGGACTGACATGATTACGGCTTCACATTATTCACTGAAATGTTTCGCACTGGTACAGTTTATCATGCTGATAAGTATTTTCCCCCCGGGGTTGAGATTCACCTCATTAAGGCCATGTGATAACACAAAGATCCTATTCTTAACACATAAAAAATGCTGACTTTTACACCCGTTTCAGGCTACAAAATGCAAGTACTCATTAAAACAATAATAACACGTTGTTTTGAAGAGCGCCCAAAATTTCCCAAAAATTAATTTTGAGATTTTTGCACAATTGCAGTAGTAATTGGCTAGTAAACTATATCTGTGATGGTAGAGCCCCAAATTCTCTACGAGTTGCAAAAGAAGGTATTTTGTAATGAGAATAATTAATATCGGAGATCTCCGATAATAATTCAGCGGCTGCTGGAAACGTCTTCCAATATGAAATTGCACCATGTACGTGTCTACAATCTTCATTAGTTGGTCCGGCAAGTTAGAGGTAATTTTTGTGAGGTGCCACTATTTCATCATGAACGAACATAAAATTTCCAGTTCCGCTGTTAAATTACAATCGGGATCCCGATTCTTAATACACAATTGCTTCTTTTATGACAAATACACATTTTTTAGCATTGCCGTTCACAGGTATAGTTCACTACACAATTACCACACAACTGTACAAAATCTCCAATTTTTAAAATTTGGGGGCGCTCTTCAAAAATGTGCCATTATTGCTTTGAATTTTGAGCATGATCATGAAATGTCTTGTGGTTCTAAAATGTCTTAAAACGTTTATCCCGAAGGTACTGCCATGTGTTTAGTATAGTATAGTATGGGCACATTGCAATGTATTATGGGATTGGTTCAAAACACCCTCTGATAGCTTCTGATGCATGTTTAGTATAGTATAGTATGGGCACATTGCAATGTATTATGGGATTGGTTCAAAACACCCTTTGTTTTTTTTTTTTAATTTTTTAGGTTTTTTCTTTTTTTAATTTTTTAATTCTTAAACTTTTTCTGGGATTGGTTTAAACCACCCGCTGGTTCAGTCCTATACTTGAGCTATTTAAAAAACACCCTGGGGGTCTACCACCTTTCTTAGAGTATCTCTGATTGGCTCATTACCTGATATAGCAGATATAACCTCTGAGTAACCAATCAAAATGGACCATGCACCTAAATATCCATATGCGCCTCAGCTTTTATATGATGTCTCTTATTTAAGCTAAATACATCATAACTCTATGAACAACCCAATTTAATCGGCCAACAGTCCCCTGGGGTGATTATATAGAGATCTTATCTATTACGGAAGTATCCTCAAATATGGTAAATGCTATAGCGGCACCTACTTTTGTATTCATCAAAACTCACTGTACAGTGAGACCACACTCAAGACACAAGTCATTTCCTTGAAACACAAGAGGGAGCTTGATGAGAAACAGAGATTGCGGTCAGGGGGTGAGAGTTGTGACTTACTCTGTTATAAATTGATGGAAGATGTTGCCTTATAAACTATATATCTTCAGTTGGAAAAAGCACAGGGCAGATTTATAGTGTGGGGAGGATTTGTTTTCAGATAAAGATGATTTGAAGACAGTACAGCTTCACACACTTGATTTTGATCAAAATACAAAATTAAAATAATATGATAAAATATAAACAAATATTTGAAGGAAGATGGAACAAGAAAGGAAGAAAAAAGGGTGAAAAACAAGTGAAAGAACAAGTACAAGAAAAAAGTGAAAAGAAATAAAACAACAATACAGGAGAGGCTAAGAATAGCAATGAAAAAAAGAGTGTAACTCCAAAACCAATGGTCGCAAGTGGTACAAACTATAATTTTTTGGAATGTTATGCCAATTTTTCAACATGTCTGGAGTAGTTCAAAAGTTGACCCCTGTGTTACCTTAAATTGGCCCCTATTGAAAAATTGACACCACAATTTGAGACCAGGGGCGGCTCCAGAATTGGTAAAGCAGGGGCGAAAGGAAGGTTATCGAATGAGAGTTATGGAAACAGATTATATGCAGACTCTTTATTGAGTAGTATTATTGTTGTATCAAGTGGCCAGGTGTACGAAGTCCAAGCTACAATACATGTGTAGGCCTAAAGAGTTATGTGAACAAGTTCAAACAGCTCGGGAAACCCCCAAAACGGGATTTTAAGCGCGTCTAGTTCGGACTCTATGAAAAGCCCATTTGCGCTTATTAAAGAGTATGCGCAGGCCGATGGACTAATTTGAGGTAATGCTTACACACTGGCCATCGCCAGGTTGGTAGAGGTCACACAACCTAGTCATTTTTGCAGCCGTTTTTAAAATGTGATTACGAAAGACGAAATGAATTCAATTAAAGTGGAAGAATAAACTGTCGGAAATAAAGACTATGAATCGGTTAGACTGTGCTGAGGTGCTAGGTATCACAATCGCCCCCTGCTGCCACCAACAATATAGAGGAGGGTAGGCCTACATGTAACCCCGAAAACTGTATGTAAATGAGAAAGTCTCGCCAGTCTGATATAAAACAAAAACATGCGTGTACAGATAATAAGATGTATATTAATCATAATGGATAGGGATTACGTGAATGCAAAGAAACTCAGAGAAAGCAGAGCTTTACACGATTTAACATGTTTCTCAACGGGACGTTATTTACGCGGTGCAGCGGTAGTGGGCCGGTATCGCGGTACATAACAAGGTTGTGCCTGTGGAATCATGCTACATATCCACTGTTGGTTCAACATGTATATTGTCTACGTGGAACGTGTAGCGGTAAGTAATGTCTTACACGGTTTGATACTGTGTATAAATTTTCCGTGTGTTCACGTACGTGGAGTGTTTCTTGTGGTAATACTGGAATGGAGGACTTACTAGCGCTATCTTGGCTCGATATTATGCACAAATGTACACACGGATTAACCAATTACTATCATGTGTTTGAGGGTTGAACTTTTCGGATGGTGATACGCAGCTCCGCCGCAGCCGTTATGTATCGAGTGGCAATGCCGTTATCATAGTTTATGGCGATAGACCTATGCGCTTTATGATCGTACATGCAACTCAAACTCAGTGGCAAATCAACTCAACTGAAAACATCTTCATTGAAAATAATAAAGCTTAAATTAATACCACATTTTAGACAAAGTTTAAGAAATGGCACAGCTGATCGGTTCAATGTTCTACAGAAAAATATTCTTAACAGGGAATGAGGCTATACCACCTGTTTCGATCGCCATAGATTTTTATTTTAAAATTTAAAACTAACACTTTCATATTCTCAATTTGGTCAAAATGACGGCTAAAATGACAAGCGAATACTTAATATCAAACTGTGAATTGCGAGATGCTGAAAACTTCCACATCCTTGGTTGATAATCGATCAATTTAATGATTTCATGCGACTGGTATGGAGACTGATACTTGTAGGATTTAATTCCTAAAATACGATTATTAATTGTTTGAGACATCAATCAATTTTTAATCATTAGATGATGCAAAATTAACACTAGACAAATAAATTCTTTGGTGAAAACCAGGCCCAACTAAGAAAGTCCAGACCCTTCGTAATTTAACCGTGAAAATCCGATGCATGTCAATCACGTAGCGAGTATTTCACCCCTTGTAGTTTCTGACGCCAAAATCGGCTTTCTACAATCCCGATCGGGCCGTATTATAATCCCGTTTGGAAGGGGGGGGTTTGAGGAGCTGTGTCAATGTGATGGTGAGAACAACAATTTTTAACTCTCCTTTTCGCCCCTGCTTTTCCGTTCTGGGCGCCCTGGTGAGACCACTAAACTACCTTGCATTGATTAGAGGGTCCATACTAACTACCAAAGGTGTCACAGCATAGATGTAGTGGGGCATGAATGAACTCCCTTAAAATAGGACCCCTATGATATTCTGCTCTGCTCTACAAGAATAAGGAAAAAGGAGAAGTGTAGGGTAATTAGTGTACATGATTTTGTGAGAGATGCGGAATCATGTCAGATAGGATAATAATGGGAATAATAATAAAGAGTTTTAATAAGGCGAAAATATTCAAAAGAAATAAGAGGCCATAAAACGTCAAAACAAACAACTCACAAACAACAACAGCTATGAGATATGAAAAGCGTGACGAAAAAGGTGAGTTTTAAGCTAACGTTTGAAGTCTTGGAATTTGGGGATACTACGAATGCTGTTTGGAAGTGAATTCCAAACAGCTGACGCAGTGAATGAAATGAGCGGTCAACCAGCTGATTTAAGGTTGACCGTGGAAGTTTCAATAACTTTTCAGATGATGAGCGGATTGAACGTGATGGTTGGTAATGGAAACACAGATGACAATATAACGGCAAGGTACCTTCGAAATGCTTGAAGGCAAAAACGGCCAGTGGAATATTTATGCGAAAATTACACGGGTTTAGCCCAGTGAGCCTCAAACCAAGCAAAGGTAATATGGTCATGTTTTCGTTTCGGAGAATTAGGCGAGCAGCACAATTGGATACGTTGCAAACGTTGTAGTTGGTCGGAGTTGATACCAAATAAAAGGAATTACAAACATCAAGGCGTGAGATGATGATCGCATTAACCAGAGTCGAGGTTGCTATTTCAGATAGGTAAGGTCTAATACATCCAATCTGTTCGTAAAGAAAATCATGAAGAACGGCAGATGTCACTAATATGTTCAGACATGGATAAGGATTGAGCAAGTCGAACACCGAGATACTTGACAGAATATTTGAAAAATGATGTCACCAGGCAAAATCCGGATAGTTTACGCTCAATTGGGTTAATACGAGAATCCGTACCAACGGTCATCAACTCCGTCTTGCTCAGATTAAGCATTAAGCTGTTATGTCCAATCCAACGCAAAATGGCACTAATACAATCTTGAAGAGCTGCCTTCGTGACCACAATCTCAGGCGCCCCAAGAATATGAAATCTGCGTATCATCGCGTACTTTGTACGAAACAATTGTACTGATGATAACATCAGAGCAGCGATTGTTATATAACAAAAATAAAACCGGCCCCGAGACGAGAGTACCGAGCCCTGTGTATATTAAATCCAAAAAATTACAACGAATTTTGAACCTTGCCTATCTCAATATCGTGGCCAAAGTAGGGCGATACCACAAGAGCACAGGGGTCGGTATTGCGCGGGCCATAGATTTGATAGAATATAAGGCTTGAGGTTGGGCAGCCATCTTGAATCAATGAGCTCCACTGGCGGACGATTAGATGTTTACCGCCCAAGTCCATTTACCTAGAAAACTTACACACAGAAAAATGCACTTTATCGTTGAATTTGCCAGGTGACCCTCGGTTTTAAAATGAACCTTAGATATCCAAAAGAACATCGTCAGGATGTGGTTGTTCAGAAAGTTTACCGTAGCAAAGGGATTCAAAAATAGCATTTTTGGGCTATATACCAGTTAGTAAGTTGCTATGACGAGGTGAGTATGTAACACCGATAGTATGCACAGTTCTAATAATTTTAATATGGAACTTTGACTGGTAGGTGTGAAACAGCGTCCGCCACTTGTTATTTGTATTTTTGTCAGCAGCGAAAATAAGCGTGTTCGGTAACCATGCTATAAAAAATTAAACTGGGTACAGTTCAGAGGCCTTGATCGGGGCTTGTGAAAGATCCCGGTGCAATGGAATTAAAATGCATAAAAACTTTAAACTTACTAGAGTTTCAAGTAGAATAATGTTCATGAATATTATGCTTGTCCAAGGCATCAAGAAAAGATTCCCCACAGGGAAACATACCTCTACCATGGTGGCGAAAAAGTGGGGAATATAGGAAGATCCTTCCCGGGAAATGTGACCATTTGGAGGGAAATCTTTGGCTTTTCAGATAAAGAAATACATAAAAAAAAAGGTGGGAAATCTATGGGAAATGTGACTATCTTCCCGGGAAATATGCATTTTTTCCAGCCCTGCCTACCCCCCCTCCTCTCTGGTAAAACCACTGCCTGTCTTTGTGTTCTATGCTTGTATAGGAAGACTGGGGATGTAATTGAATGAGCTACCCACTGAAGTACAAAGGTTGGGTTGATAAAGCTATGAAGCATTTTAAATGTTTACTAAAACATACCTTTACTCTATTTCATAAATTTAAGCCATTGTAGTTTTCTTTTGTATATATTGTGTTTTGTTTGTATGTTGTTTTCTCATTTCTTAACTTACATATGATTACTTTGTAACATGCTCCGTTCTTTAAATGTATTGATAATAACAATACTCAGATCTTGCAGCAAGAAAAAAAAGAGTTAAAAAAAAAAGAGTTAAATTTGCTGACTTGAAACGCTATACGATTGGCGATATGAACCACTAAATGTGACAGTAAGTCTTCATATAGAAAAATGATAACGATGTTGCTATCTTATATTAAGTAATTAGTCAAATTTTCTTGCAATATTTTTTTCAGGGTGTTCAATATGTTCTAAAAAGAGTGTGCAGTACTCCAAAAAATGTAAAGGAGTGAAACCCACTCACTAACAGAAACCCTTGAAATAAAGTGAAATTCTAAATTTACAAAAGCTCACTGGAGGGACAGCTATCAAAAAGAGCAGTCTACAGGCCTGTGAGCACTTCCTCAAAAGAGTGGATTTTACTCTATTGGAGTGTTTTCACTTTTTTTGAGTGATTTTCGAGTTTCTTTCTTTTAGACAGCGAGGAATGAGGATTTCACTTACATTTAGAGCGCATAGGCCATGTTTTAATAGCCATAGAAAAGCCAATGTGTTGTTGCCCCAAAAGGTAAGAGTGCATTTCGTGATCTTAGCAACGTGTTTTTTATTTATGTTTCACTAGTTAATTTGTCAGGTTTAGGAGACCAAAATGTAAATTATGAATTCTTCCAAAGTACGATCCAATTTGGAAAGTAAGGTTAGGACACTACTATACTTAAAGGCTAACTCCCCCGTTGATGATATCAAATCTCAACTTTTTAGTTAAGTCGGGGGGGGGGTGGGACGAACGACGAGGGAGGCTGTGATCAACAAAATGCTCCTTCAAGATTTGAAAATGGAACATACTGTACTCCATATGCCTTTTTTCACAAACACATGTGTTTTTGTTGTTGCTATTTTTTCACTTGTTGGAAAATTCAGCAAGGTTTGCATAGAACCATTGGCAAGACAAACTCCAATAATTTTACATTTTATGGTCTTTATAAATATTCATGTTCCTGTTGATTTAAAAAAAATACAAACACTGCAGGAAAATGCTCTTTTGGGAATCATACTCTATAAATTCCAAGAGAGTTAAAAAAAAATCACTTAGGTAAAAGTGTAAAAATCCAATCTCCAAAAAGAGTGAGATTTAAACAACGGTCACTCATAGAGACTGAAAATCACTCTTTTAAATACGAGGGATAAAGTAGGCAACTTGTACCAAGTTTTTTACTCTTTGGAGTGATTTTTCAATCTTTTGGAATGAATTTTGCAACTTCTTCTCTTTGGAATGAAATTTATAACTTCATACATGTATACGACACTTTCGGAGAGTGAATTTTCATTGTTTTTTTTCAATATAAAGAATACCAATCTTTCAAGAAAAAAAAAAAAATTTGTCTGTCTAAGTTAAGATTGAAAGACAATAAACACTGTCTCATGTTGAGAATATATAACAGAATGATTGTTCATGAAAGCTCAAGGCCCGCTTTGCGGTAAATAATGATGTTGCCTAGAATGTTTTTTTTCATATTTTTTCTCCACCTGATGGTTAATATCAATCACTACCTCCAACCCCTAAATATAAGCCAATAAAATCAACCTTTCTTAAACAACCTGACGGCTAGGCCTGCCAAGACACAACAGACTTGGCTGCTGACAAACCGCTCAACCTTTACCTCATACATGAACTCGGGCCCTACTTGTCAATCGACTACTTTTTATTCAGTGGAGGCCTACTGGCCGTGCTCAAAAACAAGACGATTGGCCAATACTGGGTCAACTATGCTTCTACTTAGCATCGCTCCCTATGAGTATAATCAGTCCCATGCTGTCGCAATTCAAGTCAGCCCGATTACCGACCTCAATGTGGTCAAAAGGAGGGAAGAGATGGGGAGCGTCCTTCCTCAACTCATGTCTTGCTAGGCAAAGTGAATCGGTGAGGACGGCACATATACATGTATCTGTTACACTTTGCACGATATCGTCAAGAATTTCCGCACCTGTCCGACATTAAAACTCCATTATCTAAAGTTTGGTTTCAATTGAGCCCGAGTCCCGGCGGGAGGGATACTCAGCAAAGCACGCGGCGGAGCGCTTGAATATTAGCCAATCGATACACGCAGTAGTGGACCGCGCGACAAGAAGGGATGGGGTTGGATATAGTGGCGACCTAGATGCATAAGCAGGTGGGCCCCTGACAAGTACAGATAAAAACATTTCGTGAATTAACGCAACAAAGGGGTGATTAATTGGCAACAGAAAAGGAATTATATATAACCCTTGTGTATATTGACATGATATCACTGTTGACGTGGACTTGTCCAAGTGCAAAGGATTACATATAATATCTATTTAAACTGTGAACAGAAATGATAAAAAAATGTATGATAAGACTAGACCATATCAATGCCGTAATAGGTTGGCGGAAACATAAGGTGGTGTCATATTAATAAATATGAAGAGCTTGAAGGCAAAAGGGCTTACGTATATTCTAACCAAAATTCATTTATTAGTATTACATTAAAAATGCAGATATACAGTACACATTTTGGTGCTGTTTGAACTTTCATACAACCTTCCCTCTCTGTAATTTCCCCTTGTAAATCTTCGGAATCCGAATTTCCAGTCGACTCGACTACAAAAAAAATAAGTCTCACAAAATGTTTTGTTTCCTTCTGTAATTAATTATGGTTTACTTCAATGTTCTTAACTTTTAAAAACTGTGTAGAGTCACGATGAGCTAGTGTAAAAAAATTCATTTTAATGATGAAAGTGCCGTTTCAGAATACAAAATTCATCGCGGTCCTCGGGCATCTGTGCGCCTGCCACGCGTTGTGAATGATAGGCTCATATGACCTTGACCTTGACAAGTGACCCTTGACCTCATAAAGATATTGAGGGTTTGCCATGTAATCTCCATAACAAAGTTTGATATAAAATTGGATCGATTTAAGCCCAAATTATTGGTCGAGCTATGAGTTGCAAAAAATTTTAAAACTCATAGTGAGATCAAATTAATATTGGGCGTAAATCTATCGTTTTATATGTGTTGGATCCGATATTTTCCCATTGACATTCCCAAACATGATAATGGTTGCCATGAAATTCAACTTTTCAATGAGGCAATTTACATTTTCTTACAACTTGACCTTACAGACTTTGGACCTTGGTATGTGATTCTTGACCTCAACAAAATGAGGAAGACCATGTTGCCACCTAGGAATGAAGTTTGGTTTATTAATTATGTGGATATTACAGGCAAATGATAACCCTGTTTTCACAACAACAGACTACATCAACAAAACAACAGTGGACAAAAAGTGACCCTATGTGTCTTCATGCCTAAAGGGGGCATTTCGCGATCCACAAACTCATACCCCGACTTGCCTAAAAAAAAATTGATATTTCTATATCATCTGAATTCGGTTATATCTTAAGAAAATTAGCCAATTTTGTATTTTTCTGTCCGTAAACGGACAACCCGAAAACTTACAGTCTAGTGGCCTATGGGGCCGTGGGAAAAATGCAATGGCTCATAAACACAAAACCGCAAGTTGGGATCCACTCAAATTTGTGAATAAGCTTTTCTCAAGGATACTAATGAACAATGATTCAAAACAAAAGGATAATTGCTGAAAAGCACCGTTAAGGCAGGCAACACAAAAAATGACAGAAAATGGCATTTTACCAATTAAATATAAAAAAAAATAAATGAATATTCAATTGTTCTTTTTTCTTCAAAAACATTAGTCAAGGTAAATGTAGCGACAAAAGATTGAATCAAATGTAATCACAAGGTGTTTCTGAAAAGAAGGAAATAGTGTTTTGCAAAAGACTCACCCCCACTTTTTTACATTAAAGACAATAATTAAGCTAAAAATAACGATGACATTGGAAGATGTTAATTTTTATAAAATTTGGTTCCTTAAATGGTTCTACCTTTACTTAAAATAAACTTACTATTCAATCATTATGACACAAGATTATTGTTCTTTAAAGTGATCAGTAATTTATCGATGTACATAAAGAAACATGTCTGGGTATGGCGTGTGTATGCTATAAATAAGAGGCATGCCATATTGACTCGTCATGGCTTTGAAACGCAAAGTGATGGCTGTGAATGAATTATACGGATGAGTTGAAAAAACGGCAACCCAAAATATTTCTGAACAAAGATATGTTTAGGATCCCACTTGAACTTGCGAAAGTTTGTATAGGTCCCCCCCTCCCCCAGGGCAAAATAGGACGATCAACAAACATAACATTTACCCCAATTAAATCAAAAGCGATCATGAAATTTAAATATATTAAATTGATTATACCAAATTTTGAAGCTTATCTGTAAAACAGACAATGTATCTAAGAACAAGAGAGAGGCCCCACCACTCACCCCTCTCACTTTCACCCACCTCCCACTCGACCCAACAGCCATCCCTGGCTTCTTAAAAGGCTGACTCAGAGATTTTGAATATAACTGTTTTGGTTAGCCTGAAAATAGTCTATAACATCTAAAGATAGTCAACTAAAATGCTTAATTTCAAAGTTAGAGATTGGATTGATATTTCGGTTTCATGCAGTAAGCATTTATGTACAGTATAACAGTGCCATAGGATACCCATGTATCAACAAAACCAATTCATGGATCCGGAAATTTATGACAATTGTGATTTTCTAAATGAAGGAGTTCGATTTGCAATTAGTTATTTCACACAGTGATAGTATGTGGACAAGCATTAGGATAATGCAAAAAACTCAATTTGTTTGAAAAATTTGTGCGCCATCATCGGGAAATCTCTGAGTAGGCCTTTAATTTCGCTCTAAATGAAACCATACCTTAACTCTATGCATGAGTGACCCAAAAATCTGACTATAGATATGCACCTAGATGGAATACATTGAACGCTCAAGTGAGTTTGAGGGAAATATAGCTACCATCCGAAAACCACATTGAGATTGAAATCTTCCGGAAACACAGTGGAAAGTATTTGTGAGCAATCATTTGGAGAATTTAAAAATCTCCAGGGGAACCGTGGAGAGCAATCACTTTCATAATGTCATATTTCAACAAGAGACCAAATCTTAATTCACAAACATCAGAATTCTTCACCACTTCACTATTAAAATGGAAAGTAACTTCACTAAATAGGAAAGAATTTAAATATGTGAAATTTATCTTTGAATGTGGTCACAAAATTTTGTTCATTGTTTAAATAATCAAGTTTACAATCCAATGGTGCCAGTCTTATGTATGCAAGGATAGAAAAAACAGTGAACAAGGTGAAGATTTTAAAAAGTTGGTTTTGCAATAACAGCTCTAAAAATACGAACGCCTCATTATATTTTTTTTGCATGCAATCTACCATTAACCCTTTGAAGCTGACATGCCGCTTCCGTGGCATCCCTAAAAAAGCTCTCTGATCGAAAAATGCCACAAAAAAGGCATCTGATGGTGGAACAGGTAGAAAAGTTATGTGATGAGGTGGAATTGGTGAGAGGAGTCTCTCTCGGGGAGGACAGTGTAATTATAAATGGGGATGTGAAAGTGGCTGAGACAGCTGCAGTAAGTTGGGGGTGAAGTTTAGGGAATGTGGAGAGTTGACTAAAAGGAAAGATTTCCTTTGAAATGAAAGGAAAAGTGTATAAGGTTATGCAAGATCGGCGATGCTGTACGGGAGTGAGACATGATGTCTGAGTGGAAAGAGACTGGGGATTTGAGAAGGGCAGAGAGAGCAATCGTGAGAATGATGTTGTTGTGAAGTTGATGGATGGAAGAAAACTGCGGACTTGAGGCAGATGTTGGGTGTGGAATAAGTGTGGAGTGCCCTAATTTTCAAATTTTGGATGGCTATTAAACAAGTGGGGAATTGGGAAGCTCCTTCCCAGAAAGTTGGCCATTTGGAGGGAACCTTGGCCATTTGGAGGGAAATTTATACATAAGATATAGTGGGAACCTGTGAGAAAATGCAAAACTATCTTCCCGGAATTACATTTTTTCGAGCCCTGTTTGTGAGATTATGCACAGTTGTGTTGGTAATGTTAGTAAACTATAACATGCGAATGGTAAGGCTCAAACGCCGGAAATGATGTCATTCTGTTGCGTTAGGTTGGCATGTATACCCCCCTGGAAACAAAACTCAATATTTACCTAGCCTCATCCCCATGTAACTCTTGTTTGATTCTGGACATCCTTCAGCACTGCTCATGAATTTCATGGACTGATGATGTAGCTAAGTCACTGATTTGGTTCAGGGTAACCCCACCTAAGCTCAGGGACTGGTTGGACAATCTCATGAAAGGTTGCCCTGGTCTCATGGATAGTTGCAATGCATAAAATATGTTGCGATCATTAAGTGGAAAGTTGCTAATTGAAAATGTTGTAGACATTCATATAGAAGTCCCATGGATGCAATGGAGGTATTACAATTGATCCGTAATGACCGTGTATGATGTTGTGCAGTAGCGCTTGACGAATGAATGGCAATACCTCATTTACATCAAAGGGACTTCTAATGAAACGTCTACCAAACTGTTTAAAGATGTGCAAAGAATCTTGTGGAGAGCACCCTCAATGATCTTGAATTTGAGAGTATGGCATGTTAGTATACCTTGCAAGTAAAAAGTACACAACACTGTGAAGAAATAAGCTGGGGATGCATTATTTACCACTAAAGGTGCAACAAGAGCTTTTGAGGCACCCAAAATTGTGTCCTAATAGTAATTATGTATCGTATAGATATCACAAGTTTCTTACCCTGTATTTAGCTACAGAAATGTTTTAAAAGAGGAAAAAAGGTATTTGATTTGCTATATTTTAATATAAAAAACATATGCTGAATTTCATATTGCTACTATAGAAATTAGAAATTTCACCAATTTTTGTACCGATTAGAACATTTCTTCAGCATTAATCTTTCAGATGGCGTATTTTGATGGAAAGCGTTATCAGGGCAAAAACTCAGTACTTTTGATTTTTTAGGGACACCTGATATGTGAAAATCTCTAATTGCACTTTAATTTGTATTTGGTAATTTTGTGGATTGTGCTCAGACTTTTCAAAATTAATGTTTTTTTTTTGGGGGGTGTAATCCTAACAAACAGTGATTATCATATGAAGCCTGCCTCATGCAGGAATGTGCTTTTACATCAATTGATGCTACTCTTAGTTTTGCTTAAAAGACCACTCAAAACATCCCTCATGCACCCCCTTAAATCATCCAAGAAATTCAGCAAAAGTAGAAGAGTTCAATCAATCAATAAATTAAAAAAAAAAAAAAAAAAGCAAAATTATAAAAATATGTTGTTTCTCTTGGAATCATTGCAAAATCTTGAAGGCCAAAACATACAAATTACAGAAAGCAGAAGTAGGCTTCTGTTTCTTACAATGGTTTATTCCAAAGTTTGTTCTGTTTTGTGATTCACGAAGATTAGAACTAATCCTGCAACAAATAAGAGGAAGTGTGGGGGAACAAACTCCATGCCATACCTGTATTGTGTATCAATTAGTTCATTCTGCTTCAAATTTAAATGGCACCCATGGTACACGTATTTAAACCTAGCGGTCATTGAACCGGCTATTAAAAACAAAATGGGGTTAATCCTCTGTGGTGAATTAAATATTAGGTCATGCAATAACCCAAGGCAAGAATTTGTTCTTCACTCTAGTAATAGGTGAAACTATTTGCGAACTTCAACAGGCGATTACTATTGATTTTTGGTGTACACTATACCCTTTAGTAGGTGGGTGGTTAGTGGTTAGCCGGATCTAGGCAGTAAGCGTCAGCAGCGTCTACAGCCAGATTATCCATGGTCATTGGCCTATGATTGCATGGGAGGAGGAAGTAGTATCTAGGCCGTGTTAACATGCCTCAGGATACCATACCATGCAACATGTAACTGGCATGTTGACACACAACTCTATGATCTGCATGACTTGGTGTATGGTGACATTTGAATTTAGGTTATGATTGCTGGCTCAAAACATATCATGATTTCTGGTAGGGCGCACAACTGGGCTATAAGTAACTGCATGGAAACGGTCATAATTACCAAGATGGGATAGCTTCTGGAGACAATCAGGTTTATGGAACCCAATAATGACTTAGTAGGTGCCTTTGTTTTGTCTTGGCCAATAGAAGAAACAGATATATTTACATTGGATTTTACACATAAAAGCATTCCCAAACAAGAGCACCATATGGTGCTAAAGTTCATAAGAAAAGTGTGTTGGAGGTGAGTGGAGTATGCTTTGATTTTGGTGCTTGTTAAAGCAATAACAGCACATTTTTTTAAAGTACCCCAATTTTCAAACTTTTGCACAGTTATGTGGTAATTGTCTAGGAAACTACACGTGCGAACGAGAATGCTAAATTATTATAAAATACGATTTTGTAATTGAAATTGGGATCCTAGATGGTACTTGCCAGCTCTGCCGGAATTCTAAGTTTATGTCCGTCCCTGATGGAATAGTGCCACTATAGAAAAGGACCTCTAACTTTGACTTGCCTGCCCAAAACAAAACTAATGGATGAGCGTAGATACGTTAATGACGCTATTTCCCGGCTATTTTACTTTGGAAGTTAGTTTCAGCAGCCTTTGAATTATATTATAGGAGATCTCCAAATTAATATTCTAATTACAAAATTCCTTCTTGGCGACACATAGACTTTCGAGCTTGGCCATTCAAGGTATAGTTACTAGCCAGTTATCAATTACAACCATGTAAAAAATCGAAATAATGGTTGAAAAAAATTGGGGGCGCTCTTCAAAAAAGTTGCTATTATGCAAAGTACACGTGTACTCATATAGGTTTCCATTTTTTATGATAACGGACCTCCACCACAATGTAGGGGATTACTACCACTTTCATGATCATACACCCTTGACTTGGATGGACCGGCAGATGTCCTTGAAATGACTTTCAAAATTGTTCGGCCTGAAGTGACCACACTCACCGAATTTTTGCCGATCCATTCCAAACTAGCAAGTAACATCTTTATATGCCTTTTACTTGTGGAGATGCATGCCATGAACACACGCACACACATACATTATACCACCAATACTGATAACATGCATACAGACACAACATACCCATACACACACAGAAAGGGACATATAGAATTTTGATTAGTATGGGTCCTTCCTGCACTCCATTGCAGACGACACAAAAAATAAGGGGGTTTACTTTTAAAGTTATTATTAAAAAAGAAAAAACGCATGATACATAATACAAAGTAGTGCAAACGGGTAGGCATATTTGTAATTATGGCCAAAAGGTGCTAATTTAGGATTTGAAGTAACATGATCATGGTAAGGGTTAAGATAATAAAAGGCAGAAATACGATGATCTACGAGGGATCCCCCCCCCCCCCCGGTTCCTCTGAATTGCTCACACTTATCTCACATGCTTTCTCTTGAAGAATGTTGAAAATTTCCGCTTTTTGTTTCATTAGTTTTAGAATTTCCCATTAATAGGTTTCACAAATATTGCTCAAAGATTGACATCAGGATGTCAAATACAATCTTCTACATTCGATTGATTACACTTGAAAAAAAAAAAAAATACCTCAGCATTTTGCTGAACTGGTGTTCTTACGAGGTTTTCTGGTCAATTTGAAGGAAAATCTTGTAAATTTGACAGGATCTTGTCAAACTTGACTATAATTATTCTGGTCAAATTTTTTGAATGAAAACAAAACTGAGTAAGATTCATATTTAACAAGGCATTTTTAAATTGATATTTAAAAAGGGGAGCATAAAAGTGCCAATGATTAAAAATTACAGCGTTCACAGAACGCATTTGTTGTCTGCCATAGTGATTTGTAAATGAGGACAAGGGTCATATGAGGGGACCAACGCATGGGGACACTTGCACAAGTTATCTACGTGTCATGAAAATCAATCGACATATTGGGGATACACCAAGCAATTTTATAATTATGACAATTAAAGGGGTCCCCACGCGAGATCACCAACATGTGGGACACTACCAAGGGCCACTGTATCTAAGTGTCATGAAAATCGAGCAACATATGTGGATAGACAAAGCAATATTATAATTTCTGACCCAATTCAGGTCACATATGAGGTTAATTAAAGGTCAATTGAGCGTCACCAACATGTGGGACATAACCCAAGGGTCATTATATATAGTGCATAGAAATCGATCAAAACATATGGGGATACACCAAGGCAATTTTAAATTCTGATCAATTTAAGGTCACATGAGGTCACAACAGTGGGACATACCCAGGGGCATTTTAATAAGTGTCATATAAATCGATAGACATATGTGGATACACAATTCATTTGATAATTTCTGACCATTTTCAGGTCACACGAGGTTACATTAGGTCACCAACATGTTGTGCATCGGACATATGTGGATAGGACCAAGCATATTATAATCTGACGATTTTCAGGCCACATGAGGTCACAAAGGTCACATAGGTCACCAACATGTGGGACACGACCCAGGGCAATGTATCCAAGTGTCATGAAAATTGATCGAACATTATGGAACACCAAGCAATTTTATAATTCTGACCATTTTAAGGTCGCATGAGGTTCACAAAGGTCACATGAGGTCATTAACACATGGGGGACGCTACAAGGGCAACTGTATATAAGTGTCATGAAAACGATCAAAATATGTGGATACACCAAGCAATTTCATATTTGAACCATTTTAAGGTCAAATGGAGGTCACCAACATGTGGGAAACTACCCAAGGGTCATTCTATCTTAGTGTCATAGAATCGATCAACATATGTGGATACACCAAGCAATTTTATAATTGATCATTTAAGGTCAATGAGGTCACCCACATGTGGGACACTACCCAAGGGTCAGTCTATCTAAGGTCATAGAAATCGATGAAATATGTGGATACACTAAGCAATTTGAAATTCTGCCATATTCAGGTCAAATGAGTCACCAACATGTGGACCCTACTAGGGTCATTCTATCTAAGTTCATAGAAACGATCGACATAAGTGGATACACTAAGCAATTTTATAATTCTGACCATTTTAAGGTAACATGATGGTCACAAAGATCACATGAGGTCATCAACATGTGGGACACTACCCAAGGGCCACTGTATCTAAGGGTCATAAAAATCGATCAACTTATGTGGATACACAAGCAATTTCATAATTTGACCATTTTAAGGTCACACAAGGTCACATAAGGTCACGAACATGGGACACACCCAGGGCCAATTATCAAGTTGTCAAGGAAAATCGAGCGAATATGTGGATACACCAAGCAATTTTATAATTTCTGACAATTAAAGTCAATTGAGGGTCACCAACAGGTGGGATACTACCCAAGGGTCATTCTATCTACGTGTCATAGAAATCGATCGACTATGTGGATACACCAAGTAATTTTATCATTCTGCCCATTTAAGGTTTACACGAGGTAACATGAGTTCCCAACATGTGGGACACTACCCAAGGGCACCAATGTATCTAAGTGTCATGAAACAATCGATCGACATATGTGGAACCACCAAGCATGTTATATTCTGATCATTTTAAGGGTCACATGAGGTCACAAAGGTCAATAAGGTCAATAACCTGTGGGCCACTACCCAAGGGCAAATATATCTAAGTGTAATGAAAATCGATTGACATTATGTGGGGATTACACCAACAATGTTATAATCTGATCATTTTTAAGGTTCACACGAGGTCACAAGGGTAACATGAGTCACTAAACATGTTGGGGACACTAACAAGTGGCATTTACATTAAGTGTCATATAATCGATCAAACATCTGTGGATAAACCCCCCCCAGTGCAATTTTATAATTCTGACCATTTAGATTCACATGAGGTCACCAAAATGTAGGATACTACCCAAATGGTCATTTTATCTAAGTCATAAAATCGATCGACATGGAAGATGTGGATACAAAAAGATATTTAAATTCTGACCACTTTAAGGTCACAGGAGGTCCAGAGGTCAAAGGTCAGCATGAGGGCACCAAAATGTGGGACACTACCCAAGGGTAGTTTATCTTAGTGTCATGAAAATCGATCGACATAATGTGGATTACACCATACAATATAATTCTAACCATTTTGGAGGAAAATTACCTCTAGAGACCTTTGACCCTAATCGCGAGGAAAAAGGGGTAGTCTGGGGAACTACCAACGGACCATTACATGCAAGTGAAATAATGTGTGCATGTATGTGTAAACAGCACGGCATTATGTTAGGTTAAAACATTTTGACCCCAGGCAGATACAAAATTTACGACTCGTACATCAGGTTTTGGATCTAACACTTAATGTTAAAACAAAATGTTCACATGTAGAACCTTACTTAATAAAAGCGGTGTGTAGTGTGACACTTGCGAGCAAACCTTGGCCAAATTGAAGGGAGGGATACAACCTCCACCCCCCCATCTCTCAGAGCTATGAAAGTTATCAAAGAAAGAACAATATGATAAGGACATTTTCCATTTGTGTCGTCGTTACTATATTACGATTTGATACGACTTGGCCGAACATGCATGGGACACTACCTGCAACCCCCCTCCCTTTGCCGTGATTGTTAAAATAACGGGGAATCCCTAGGTGACGTAATAGGAAATCTACTAAAAACATATCCACGGTCTTCAGAAACTAATTACGTATGATTCTTCTGAGCCGTATACTGCGATCTATATACAACCAAAGGCCGAGACACGGTTTTTGTCTACACAAGTTAAAGCATAATTGTTGCTTGTAAATTTACCATGCGTGAAACAGTATGGAATGTGTCACGGTATTCATTAACGGCCTTGCGGTGTCTTTGCAAGGTACCACAGGCCTGTACTATGGTATTTAGGTATTTGTAACTTGCGCATGGACAAGGGGAGCTGGGTCGCTTTTGCACATGTTCGTGGAGTGTTTGTTCGATAATAACTTTAAAATATCATATGCAGATCGTTTACACCCCGGGTTTACACCGGACTTTTTTAAGGAAGTTTTGTACAAGGAATCCCAACCACACTCATCGAAAAATTAAGGCGTATAAAAAATGGCAATTGACAGAATGTTCCCATAGTACAAGCTAGGCCAAATCGGGACTCTGATAAAGACTGCTATCCACGCGGCGAGTGGAAAAAGGTTTCCATCCCCCGCTACGCGTTTGAAATGATAGCATATAGCTTGCCATTGTAACAAGATGCCATCGTTCGTTTGTATTGTCACACCTACATGCAACACTATTCGGGAAATGTACATCTATTTTAACGTAAAAAACATGAAAGATGCTAAATATTTAACAAAATTTCAGGTCCATACACACGAATGTTTATCAATTCGGTTGCTTGTTTCAGTGTATGCGACCTCCAGGGGGTCACGTTGGTTTGTGAACCTTGCGGCAAAATTGGCGACCAATGACCACGCTGATGATATGCAACAATGTATACACTGCAATTGGAACAACCATTGCCTTCAGGTAGGATGTACCATAAGGCTACCAAACAACAAAAAATGTTACATCTGCCAAACCTCAATTACGTAAAAATAGCCCTGAATATAGTACCATGAAGTTAATAATAGTAACAATAATAAATTCATGCAAGAACCAGGGATCCTAAATAAACATTATTTCGAATTCGACTCTTTCCATCCTATTAATTATCCATAATTATTCCAAAACAACCCTTTAAATTAAATGGTATATTCTTCACTTTCGTCGCCCCGACCTATAAACTCAGGATGTAAGAGGGTGGGGCAATCATGCCGTGTCAGCATCCCAACAGCCTGAGGCCGAACATACCAGGACAAATAAAAAAAAAGATAAATCGCCACAAAACTCCCCTTCGAATAAATGGAACACAAAACACAATAAATTAATAAATATCATAACAATCTCCCTCTACAAATATAAATCTGATTAATAAACTACAACTAACATCTAAACAAAAAACATAGGCACAACTCCAAAATAAACATTAATAGCCAGAGCTATCGAACATGCGCATGGACAAGGGAGTGGAACCTCCCTACAAAACTTGGTAGCGCCCACCATAAATATTCATTTTAAAAACGCCTGCTGCAACTTCATAATACGATGCGCATACATCTTGAAACAAAGGATTTGTACGTAAAACGTAATATAATTCACAGTACACAGTGCCTGATTCTTTGCTCGTGTTGTTATTCGAACATATTTTTATCTAGGTTAGCTATTAAAAAATCTTTCGACGGCCGCGTTCTCTACTACAACAAACACATCGTGCGTATTGACTCGACATCTTGGGTACGGGGTTACACATGCGGACACACACAAAACACAAACGGGAAAATAACACACTTCTAGGGCGATTTTGCTTACGAAATTCATCAGCTGAAGAGCACATCCACACTTTCACACGACCAATTTGAACAATATGCTCAATCGAGGAACCACAGAATAGGCCTTGACTTTTTCGCCCGCTCTGGCCGAATCGTACGATTAGATTAGCTTCACTCATGAAGCTAAAAACAGATAGGCATTATAAGAGGGCTAAAGGCACCCAGGTAACTTTTAACTTTAACAACAAAATGTGTCTATACATGAAAATCATAGACTCATACTCAATGATATTAAAACCACAAACAGGTTGGATGCTATGGGAATCAACTTCGGCATGTGTTTTTCTTGTGTTAAATGCCATTTCTCTGTCATCTGCTGAATAGATGTCGCCGGAGACATTTTATTAAAAATACTGCAAGTAAACTTGCGTCATCCCCCTGGCAAGATGGCGTCTGAGATGACCTTTGACCTTGGTTCATAACCTTTGACATCATTTACATATGAAGGAACCCCTATTCCACCTTAACCCCAAGTAGATATAAAATTGGATCGATTAAGCCCAAATTAATTGGTCGAGCTATGAGTTGCAAAAATATTGGGCGAGACGCAGTCAAGCCCAATATTTTAAAACTCATAGCGAGACCAATTAATATTGGGCGTAAATCATCCAATTTTATCATTATCATGTTTTGGATCGATATTTTCACACACTTGGACTCCTCAAACATGATAATGGTTTAAATCGGACTTAACTTTTTGAAGGAGACGTGAAAAACAGAAAGTCAGAAACTTAACCAAAACCTAACCAAACTGGAACACACACATACATACACATTACGGACATCCGCACCCTCTCAATATCCCCCTCTGCTTTTCAAGCCAGGGGGATAAAAAGTCTATCCGTTTACCCGTAAGGTACTGATTTGGGCTTAATCATTTCAGGTGACGACTAATGTGTATAAAAACTTACAACATGCAAAAATATCAATTTTGAAAAATCCTGAGGGCACATTATTTTTTACATGTGCCACTGTCTACTTAAGGACTTTTGTATTTTGCTGGAAATGTGTGTTTCTTCAAAAGTGTATATTGCATTCCAAGCATCAATTGTGTCATACAGCATGTTTCTAATGCACTTAATGGCACTTTATCAGTTTGGAAGTAAACCTGTTAACACCCACATACCAGAAAATGTTTGATCATGCAGACCTCATTTGCATATTTGCCATTACAGGGCACTTGCTAATTAATGTCATTGCATCGCAATATGATCTAAATCACCTATTACTTACATTTAACATTTTTTGCTATTTTAATGGCAGTATACAATACACATGTCTACCCCTTACAAAATGCAAATGTGGTTTCAGATAAATAGCACCATCTATAGTTGACATTTTCTAAGACACTGGTTCCATATACTTCAAACAAACATGAGATGCCTATCACTGGCAATTGAAGCCACAACAAATTGTTTATTTTTAAACTTGATATATGCCATTTTGATATAAAATTCGACTGATTATCCCATATTGATTGGTCAAACTATGAGTTGTAAAAAATATTGGGCGAGATGCAGTCGGGTCCAACATTATGAAACCGCGAGATCAATGAATATTGGGTGAAAATCATCCAATTTTATCATTGTTATATTTGGATCCAATATTTTCCCAAAATTTTGTATTATTGAGTACTTTCATTAAAAGTTCTCCAACCATTTGATAAGTTCTCGAATTGTAAGCACTTTATCATTTGTAAAGCATGTGCATTTGCATAAGAAATTATAATTGTAGCGATATAAAAATCAATGCGCTGTGTGAATATTTTTCATTTACGCCTTAAAATTTTAATAAAATTAATCAAATTTAATACCGCCTATTAATTTATCATAGACGTCAGGAAGGGCATCCGGTCAATATCTTTGCTCCAATAATCCTCACACAGCAGTATTGCTGAGTGCGAGGTGTATCAGTCCATCCTCGTTAGCGGGGACAAAACCGGATTTAAAACTTTGATTTAACTAACTAACTAACTAACTAACTAACTAACTAACTACTAACTAACTACTAACTAACTAATAAATAACTAACTAAAATGATAGCCAGCAAAAAATTTATTTTTATTACACTTATTACCACAATAGAGAAAAGAAGAAAGGAATCATGATATTGATATTAGGGGAACACTCGATAAGAAAAAAAATTGTGTAGAGTTGAACTCTCGATAAGGTCATTCTTATAAGGTGTGAACAATCTGGCCTTCAGGGTCTGGTGAAACTTCAAGGTAAAACGTGAGAAATGGGAGGTAAGGGTAGGCGTCAGTATCAGGTTATTTCCCCCTTCTTGTTGAGCAAAAAAAAGAGCAAAGAAATAGACTATTAGGCCAAACACACAGGCCCCAGGGCAATGTCTGTGTCCATTCCACCTCGGTTTTATTTGGGTCAAAAATTTGGTCAACTGTTTGCTAATTTGGTTAACCAGGATAGCACCTTTATATGGCTTTGATATGAATAGTGTTTTCTTTCCAATATTTATTACACAATATGCCTGATTGAGTAGTAGCTGAAATGATTGGGGGAATTTGGGTTAAGATAACTGTGTTAAGTGGCCACAAAATGTTTTTTGGCTTACCAGGGCAGCAGCAACGCTGGATGGGTTTGAGGTTATTTGAGGCTATCACATCAGCTACTACCATCCTACTGAAGCACTTTTTGGACCTTGTCAAACAAGTGGTTTTAAAAACAGTTTTCATCTGTTTGTATTTATTTATCATTTACTGTGCAAAGTTTTACATGGAACTATGACTTGATCTTGCAAGTTTTATCCTATCTCTCTCCAAAATTATTGCAAACATTCAAATTGTATTTTCTCTTATTAAAATTCTTCCAAACTTTCACCTTTTACAAGGCGACTCGTATTTACGCGATGCGTAAATATGTCCCCGCCGACTGTCGCGATCACTAAGAAGTGACAAATTGAACTACACCAGACCACCCCCCTTAATTCTGGTCACCACTCCATTAAACTTGGGACCACTAGACCACCTACTTAAACCATGCAATGGTCTAATTGGAATTCAGAAGTGAACAGGATAGTCGGGCAGTGGAAGTATGAGGGCACGTGAAATATGAGTGCGAGTAGCTTGATGATAAGAAATAAAGAGGCGTAGATGATTCAGCAGTCAGAACAAGGTACATTGAGCCTAAAAAAGTAAGGTTGTCAGAGAAACATGTGGCAACTAAGTGGTTTGGATGGGAAAATGACTCAAGAGATCTTAAAATTCATCTCAAAATCCCTTAAAATTCACTAATTTAGTAAAAATTGATTATCAATTTGGCAACACTATTTTTGAAAAAAAATCATGTGACCACATTTTAAAATTTGGGACCCATACGAGATCTGGAAATGGGTGAAATACCCATTTTACATATTTTTCCAAGAAATGTAAACAGGCTGGCACCCAAAGACTGACGTATGTGCAACAACCAGAACTAAAAAACCACCCTTTCAATGAAACATGGGTACTCCTACTTTACCCCCCTAGGCAATTACGCAATTTGTGCCCAACAATATTATTAGATCATTTGTATATTTAATTTTGCCCCGAACTATGCCCAAAATCTAATCAGGTTTGAGACTCATCAACCGCTTCTTTCCACCAAGTTACATCATCATAGCCCTATGGAACTCATATATCTACACAATATGGCCCACTGTTGACATTTTCACTGATTTTTGCATCTTAATAGCTCATTTACATATTTAATTTGCCCGAACTACGCCCAAAATCTAATCAGTCAAGAACTCCTCAGCCCTCTTCCTTTCACCAAGTTACATCATTATACGCCTTACGGAACTCCAGAAAACTTGTACACAAGCCTTGTGAAAATTTTCATAAATTAAATGCAAATTATATCCTTAATGAGCATTTTCTCACACCCAACATCTAATCCTGTCGAGAACTCATCAACCCGCTGTCTTTCCACCATGTCATCATTGTAGCCCTTAGGAACTCCAGATATATCATACCAATATGGCCAAATGTTGACATTTTCTGTGCAATATTGACCTTTTTCAATTGAACCTTTTTTCCCCAACCCCCTGACAGACCCGGGGAGGACCGGGGGAAAGACTTACATGGTTAGTAAGCGGGGTTTTCCCCTCCTACAATATACCAAAGTTTTTGGGCTACTCTAGCTCATCCGAAAAAAAGATATGCCCAAATGTTCCAAGTTTAACATTTTTATCAGGGACATACGACGGACATACATACGGACGGACATACGGACGGACCAAACAACAGACATACGGACGTAGCCCATTTTATAGTCCAGGGGACAAAAAGTAAGGCAAACGTTAAAAAAATTTGGCATGCATATTACATTATACTCTTCACACCTGTCTGTAATCGTGTGCTATTCTGTTAACGTAATAGCACATGATATGTGATAGGTGCGAAGGGTCAAAGTATTATTCTGAAAATTCAAACATTGGAATTTTTTCTTAACTCTTTGGCACCACCCCCAGCCTATTTGATTGCTAGTTACTTCCTTATAACCTTTGATAACCAACCAGAACTAGGTAAGAAAGCCTAATGCTCAGCGATCCTGGGGGGGGGTTTCTCAGTTTTGGTTTGGGTACGGATATGCCTCCGAGCTCTGATAGGACCCATATCTATAACCAATTTTTGCCAAAACATGGGAACCCATATCTACCCAGAAATGTTACTTTTGGGCAATTTAACAAAATTTGCATTTTTCCTTAAAATTTTTGACCTTTTTAGGCAAATTTGGGAAATTTTGGTTTGGCTTCCAATTGAGGAAATTTGACTAATTTTCCAACAATTTGAGAAAATTCGAAAAAACCGACACATTTCTAATACCAAAATGGCATGATAAAGGGGTCATTGATATACCAGAAGGCTGAAAATGAGACTCCTTGTTGCGGCAGGTCCCATATGGTCATTTGTGTTGATACAACCACTCCCTGGATACAAATATAAAAGGTTTATTTTGATTGGTTACTCAAAGGTTATACCATGTTTAATCATGTAATGGAGCCATCAGGATACTGTAGAATGGGGAAATACCTCAGGTGGTTAAATATCAAAAACAAAAAAATCTTGAGAATACGGTGTGTTATCTACTGAAATTTTATGTTAATGGGAGAATTTCCGGGCAAGATCAAGTAATTTTCTCCGGAACCCTACACTACCTCCACCAGAATGTTCTCGGCCCCTACAGTTCCTTGTCCAGCTCAATTCCCAAGCTCTTGAATAACGAGAGAATTTTCTCTTCTGTTTAGACTCGTACTTTGGCGTGCCCGACGCAAACAATTGGAGTGATCAACGAAACATGTAACCTCTCGTATTACACCTTTTCTGTAACCTCTCTGCTCTTTCGGTGTAAACAATGTTTGCATTCAGGGCTATTTTGGTCCTTTCCCTGCCATTTGATTTCCAATTTATTCCAATTTACCTGGCAGTGTTTTTTTTTTCCAAACACTTTCGGCTGACTAAGGAGCAAATGACACATCCAGGGGGTGTCACGTGGTTCCAAGAACAACAAAACTACACAAAGGCTAATAATCTTGAGAAATATGTAACCCACTTTTGTATTTGTGGAAACAAAAAACCCTGCATTCTGTCATACATCTTCATTCTCTACAATAAATTTGTCGTCATTTACAAAGTGCAATATACTAAACCTCAATACTGACAAGTTTATTCGCAAGTAATTGCTGTCATGTATTAAATATTAGGTCAAATACAATCAGTGAACTTGAAGGAATATTTATATGTTCACTTCACATATTTATCTTTTATGAAGATTGAGATTGCACAACTGGGAAAACTTTTTTTTTTCCTCTGAAGAAAGTGAATCAATTCTCCATGCCCATTTTGTTCAATTAAAAGTGGGTGACCCGATCCTTATCCGATTTTTTTCATTAAAAAAAATTGATAACAAATTTTGAGTTAAATTGGTCCCGCTGTTTGGACACAAGATGTAAATTGTGGCACAAGTTGGTTCATAGGATAGCGTGCATGAGCGTGTGTGATCATACATTTTGAGCCTTTTTAGAGAAAAATAGAATTTCTCTGATACAAAATCAAAAATTTTATGTTGTAAAGGGAGGACAGAGTTGCTGATGGGTCACACCCGTTAACAATAAAATTCACACTTTATAAAAAAAACGCTTTCATTATTAAATGGTCATAGGCCTACCTCTTTTTTAGGCATGCTTTTTCCCTCCTTGAACCAATCACTACCAATCCGACCCAGACCATCCAATTCAGCAACTTTTTGCCCCTGCTTTGATTGCAAAATGACCCAAGAGAAACTTCCCAGAGCTGGACCGACCTGGTGTTACTCATTTTCTACCTTGAGTCTCAAATACTTTTCAGAACGGACTGGCATCAAGATCATCACCGCACATGATTCTGATTTTGTGTATTTGACCTACTCAGTGCATGTTTTGCACACTGCTATTACATGATCCTGCAAGCCATACAAGTTCCAGGTGCTTCGGAGGAGTCTGGCCCAAACACTAAGGAAAGAGAGATGGGCACTCCGCGCACGACCTTGCTTGGCATGACACTTTACTTTTTTTTATAGGTGCTTATAGATTCCAAGTGGAAAATGCCCTCAAGTGGATGTTTGTTACACAACCATGGAAATGAGTCACATCATATTGGTATATAATATTTAATTTCAGTTTTTTTTTCACATTCAAAACACTGCATTTTGATTCAAACCACACTTTACTTGAACATCTTTTTTCATGGATATGATTTAAATTCCCCAACTTGTCTAAACAATAAAAAAAAAAACATAAGAATTTACTCCCATGGACGATTTAACCAGGGCCTTTCACAGACAGTAAGTGCTCTCCATGCTCCCTTCGTAGAAGGCTTTACCTAAATCGTCCATGTGTCGAGGGATATATCAAATGGCAAAGCCTATTGTCCCAGGTACTCAAGCTTTCCCAAATGAAGGTTCTTATAAACAGAAAACAAGAAATAACAAAGCAATCGAATGGTTGCCATGCCAACATGGGGTAGCTACCTTAGTCTGACTTACATCCTCCAATAACCTTCCTTCAACCCGCAGCTTCCCAAGATGGTAGACTCGCATCCTCCTCTTCTGCATCGGGCTTGCCGGGGTAGTAGGTGTTGGAGATGAAGACCCGAAGTTTGCGCTTTTGCTGAAAGATGCAAGAAAGAGGTTGAAACAGTGAGCGTTATTTATATATAGTAGTGCAGGATAGGTTAATAGAAATGGCTTTCCAGGGGCGCAGCAGGGGTCATTTTGTAAAAAAAATTTCCAGTTTTGAGGCATATTTTCCCAGTTGGAGGTTGTTTTGAATCAGATTTTCCTCCTGGTTGGAGGTGAAAATTTCGTATAGATTAGGAACATGATTTTCAAACTTTTTTCCCAGTCAAAGCCCTCTGGGATGGCAACCTGCACCCCCAACCCCCATACATGTCAAGCTACTGTGGGTTTCTTAGATCTTCATCCCACTTGTGGTGAAGACTCATGAAGACTTGCTCTCTGGCAATGCTAGAGAACTCCCCTTAAAGGACAGATGATAAGTCCTGTCTCCACCCCAGCACATTTGATGTAGGATGCAGTGATCCAACCCAGAAAAGTGTTTTTGATTGGTTACTCAAAGGTCATATCATGTTATTTCAAGTTCATGTTATATCAAGTTATGAGCCAATCAGAGAGATTGTGGTACACCACAAAAGCCATTCGCCCAATTTCAATGAGAAATCATGCCCACCAAAGATATTTCTTATGGTTCCCAGTCACTTTCATTCTACAGAATCTCTTTAAGGTTGTGATATATTGCTTTTGTTTCCCTTATCTTTTTTGAAAACTTTAAAGCAATAATGGCACATTTTTGAAGAGCGCCCCCAATTTTCAAAATTTGATATTTTGGCACAGTTACGTTGGTGATTGTCTAGGAAACTATACCTGCGAACGAGAATGCTAAAAAATGCGAAAAACATTTAAAAAAAAAAAACTGATTTTGTAATTAGAATTTTGATCCCAGATTGGACTTAACGGCAGAGCTGGAAATGCTACGTTTATGTCCGCCCAAGATGAAATAGTGCCACCTCGAGAAAATAACCTCTAACTTGATTTGCCTGAACGAATAAAACAACTAATGGATGAGCGCAGACACGTACATGGCGCTATTCCCCGGCTATTTCACATTGGAAGGCCGTTTCCAGCAGCCGTTGAATTATTATCGGGGATCCCGATAATAATTATTATAATTACAAAATTCCTTCTTTTGTGAGACACAGACATTTTCGAGCTTAACCATTCACAGGTATGGTTTACAAGCCAGTTACCAATGCAACCGTGTAAAAATCTAAATTTTTTTGAAAAATTGGGGGCGCTCTTCAAAAAAATGTGCTAATATTGCTTTAATTTGATTGGGGGCTAGTCTCAATTGGGCCTTATTGGCCTCTCAGCTGCCCTTATCTGTAAAATGTTGGTGTGTGCTTAGAATACAACATTAATATGATGTAATGTATACTCTTAGGACTTTGATAGTGTTTCTAGTCCATTACACATCACAGGAAATAACTGGACCGTGCACATACTCACATGCATGCATACACGCATACATGCATGTGGATTTTGTTTTTTTTGGGGGGGATCTGAATCAGGCCCGTACGCACCCCCCAAATTCCACAATAGGGGGAAAAGGTCCACTTTTTGCTGAATTTTTGCATTAAAAGGTCCAAAATTTATAGAAATGTTGACAAGAATGCCCACCTTTTGGTGATGAGATGTTCAAAAGGTCCAAAAAAGGACCATTTTAGGGGGTAAGGTCCACTTTTATCAAATAAGGTCCACTTTTTCAAAGTCCCGCACCCCCCAAAAAATCCTGCGTACAGCCCCGATCTGAATTCTTCAAGTGAACCGATGGGCTCATCTCAACCTGCGAAATCAAATATTGGGGAGCCATGGCTCCCCTGCCCCCTCTGGCTCTGCACTGCATACACACATGCATATACACACAACACACACACACACGTCACACAAGATAATGAGATATGATGTCAGACATGAAACACCCTGCCAGACAGACGTCTTACACAATCAGAACAAAGATACTGACAAAACCAGAGAACATGGTAGACAATCACTTGAACATGACTGAACACACTATCAAGCCACAGACACCAAGCAGACAACCAGATAAACCATTTTTATTCTGGAACAGCGATGTTTGTTGACCTTGTATACCGGGACAACAATGTTTGTTGACTTTCTACCCAATTACACCAAGAGACATCAATGGGAATGCTTTACAAACTGTGCGATCACACCTGAATGTTTATGATACAACAGAAGCCTGAATATCACCACTGCTAAATTCCACACAGGAATTTCCCACCATGTTGCCATTGTTTACTCACAGTGGCATACACAATGACATAAATAAAATCTAGACTACTAACATTACTTAGCAAATTCCTTGTTGGGATTAAATCAACAAAATATACACCTAAGTGACTTTGAAATTCCATCCATGCAACACACTCACACTTCCATAAAACACAGCAAAATAAGGCTAACTCAGCATGTACTTTCATTCTGGTGTAAGAGACTGATTGCTTACGTTTAGGCGGAGTGGCGGCCCAGAAATCCCAAATTTAGCCGCCTTCATTGGTTTAACCAAAAAAAACGTAACCTTGACGAAAAATCCTTATTATATGTTATCAAGCAATATTTTCTTGTTTAAAAACCACTGAAGCTGAAGAATCATCTCCAATTAAGGATTCAAACATGCTACAATGTGGTTCGCCACAAACAATGATGCATCCATGCGTCCGCGTATTGTTATCCCGAGCGGTATAAAAATACGTGGATGCATGGATGCAGAGTTGTTGATTTGTGATGAACCACTCTGTAACATGTTTGAATCCCTTTCGACAACAAAAATCTTCTTGAAAACTTAATTATTCTCACTATAATACTAAAATGTTCCCAGTTCATGGAAATCTTTCCTCGTTAAATATTTTAGCAAAATCTAAAGCAAAGTGATAGTTTTGGCAAGTTTGTTGCTTTGCAGTTTGCACCTGTCATCCTAGCACGTACTCAAGAGTTCCAAACATGACGAACAGTGCGTCGACTTAAGCATACCGCGTATACGCACTTCCGTGAACGCTGCGCCGGGCTAACGCGCTAATTTGCATATCAACTGTGGGTTGATAACGAATCAACAACGGTACGTTCCTGTACAAGAAGATAAGGTGAGTTGTTCATTGAATATGATTATGTTATAAAAGAGCAATT
The DNA here is from genome assembly GCA_023653785.1 of Ophioderma brevispina. Taxonomy (NCBI): domain Eukaryota; kingdom Metazoa; phylum Echinodermata; class Ophiuroidea; order Amphilepidida; family Ophiodermatidae; genus Ophioderma; species Ophioderma brevispina. The sequence continues at coordinate 92,466 of JAMKCH010010881.1, forward strand.
TTTGTAATTAAAATCTCGAATCCCGCGATCTCAATTAATCTAGCCTGGCTGTAGAGGAAGAGGTTGAATTTTCATCCATCTCTACTATCAATATATCCCTATTTTGTCTTACGGTGAAGTAACAGTGTTAAGACCATTTTTCAGCATTGTTCTCATCCAAAGACTTTTTAACCCTGTATTTTATCAGTGTCACCTAAAGACCTCTATAGGGGAGGAATGTGAGAAAAGATTCACCTACAGAGCTCTTCTTTTTACATAATTTCGCAAAATTTTCACCCAAAGACTTCATGTTTTGAAAGTTTAGCAAGTTTGTCATCCCAATAAGCCCTATTTGGGAGCAATTTGGCACTTTCTCACACAAAAGATCCCCATTTTTAGCACATTCTGTCTCACCAAATGCCCCTTAGTTTGAAAATGCCAGCCTAACACCCAGACCCATATCGATTTCAAAATATGCTACAGACTGGGCGTCCCCTCCCCATAAAGAAAAAAAATCAACGAAGTGTGCGTACACGTTAGTAAATCTCTTAATCGAAATAACCATTCCCTTAATTGAAAGGAGCTGATTTGCTTCATTGAATTAAGCAAATTTAATCTTCGTTGAAATAAGGGAAGAATGTACACACTATACTTGTCTGATAATTATCGTTAACGCTTAGTCGAATTAAGAGATTTTGCTAGTGTGTACAGGGTCAATCTCTTCAAAAGTTCTTATTCATTGACTTTCTGTTAACCTCACTCACTGTCAATCAAAGATTTCAACTTTTTTCATTGTGCCGTCTACTCAACAATTCCCCCTCCCACAGCTGAACTACCCACTTCTTGTTCCCCTTCCCCAGAAATCTGCTACTCACACAACCATAAGATATACGAGGGGTTATCCCAGAGTGTTTGTCCTCAAATGACACATGCCCATATGTGACCAATAAGCCCACAAGATACTTTACTCATTTTAGAGCGTGACGATTGGTGAACACGTGTGAAAGATGTCCGAGCGAGGAAGCATAGTTGTCTCATTATCTATTACGATTAAAGACGGCAGCCTACACATTTCGCACAGGATATCAGGCCTATGTCAAGCTTAGACTGGGTCCAAGACTGGGGCTGCTGAAAAACATTGTCAATTATTAACATAATTTACGCAGCTCAGATAAATATCCGTCATACACTTGCATCAGTTCAAATGTAAAGACTAATGATATTATCTATGTGTTAAAAATTAAGAAAAATTTTCCCCACCCTAGAAAAATAAATAACTGCCACGAATTAAATCAATTGGCCTTCTTACTCAATCACCTGTATCGATCAATTTCGCAGTTGTAAGGCGATTATATGTTTGTGATGGTTTCCATCCCATACATCCCCATTTTAAAACCTGTTGTGTTTTACCATGTAATGGGGTCCTTTGAGCTTCGAAGTTCATACACAAGAGGTGGACATACGCACCAACAAATATTGTCAGCTCTCCAGTTAGAAAAGCTATGGGATATAGTATTTCACTTTGTTTTCCAATTAAAGGTATGTGGTTGTCCGATCTTAGGCCTAGTACTAGTGTTATTGTACACACATGTCCACACGGCCTATAACATGGGTATTCAAAATCAATTTTGTATATTGTGCCACCAACCAAAATGAAGTCGGCGCCTCAACGAATAAACTGCATGTTGAAGTTTGTGGTGGCAGAATACTAACATTCATCCGTGTATTGTAAATAGGATAATGGTATCACACACACAGCATTGAGGGTTTTGACAAAGCTATTATGGCGTGCATGAGTTGTCCCGCTCAATTAAAAGGCTGACATGTTACAAGCTTTATCCATTAATTAGTCTTGGTTTTCGAGTAGCGCAAATCCGTCAAATAAAGTAAACCGTAAAGGTCAAGAAAACATACGTGTTTTTGTGTGTCTGACATTTGGAATGACCACGGTTTGGTGACAGTGGCGTACTTAACCAAACCATCTTTTTTTCGGCGGGGGCGGCAGAGGGGCACATACTTTTAAGGGGGGCAAGCATCAGGGGCGCCAAATTTTCCGTCTCACTAAACGCTCGCATGGTTGACCCACATTTTGAAGAGCTTGGGGCGAGGGGGTTGGATACTTAATGTACCTTCCCCCGTGCGTGCGTACCATTCATTTCATTTTTTACAAGCGTCCGTTACCACCCCATTATGCGCCCCTACATCCACCAATAGCATATACATTAAATTGTTAGTATAGTATCATAGTATAAGCCTATGTTGTTTTATTATGATTGACACATGGGCATAAAAATCACTAATTTTTTGCGTGGGCAAGATTCCCCTTTTTTTTCAGGTTTGAGAAACGATTTTTTGGTTGATTTTTTTTTTTAAAGAAATGTGTTCTTTCAAGTGATGGGTACAGATTTCAATTCCCCATTGTAAAAGTTCGGTTTCAATTTGGTCAGAAAACTCACTTAATCAACTCCTGTGTTTTCATTTGAATTTTAAAAAAAACAAATATTATATAGAGAGGTCCAGTGGAAACTGGCAAATTGAAAACGCCATTTCACACACATTAGGATAACTTTTGTCAACCACCCTTTATGAATGCTTGATGGATATGGTTTGTAAATCTGTTGTACATATTGATTATCCATTGTTGTTCAGGCATTGTTTGTTACGAACTCTCCTTGTTTCTAGAGGTTGTCTGAAGTCTCTAGAAGACAGAGTGCACAATTATCAAGAATTCTTTTGTTTCGCGTGCAATTTTATCTGAATCTTTTTTGTTTGGCGTGGCAGATATTTTAATATGTGCTCGCTCCAGATAACCTTACTGGAGACGATTCGTAGATATAATGCACTGAACACAATGGATAATCAACCATAACACTGATCACTAGAAAGTGTATTTAGATCCTATACTTGTTCCAGAAATGCAAAAATCCAATTTTTGATGATTTTTTTTCATTTAATTTCTGAATTTACAAGCACTGAAGATGGCCTTTAAAGGTGCATGTTTCCGATCGCTTTGGGACCAACCCTTATGACTTACCCCGAATTAGTATCGATTTTGATAATATCAATGAAAGAGCCGACTTTTTCTCATTGTCGTCCTGAAATTTGAACCCTCAAATCCATTTCATTCCAAGATAAAAACAACCGTTCTTGGGTTAACCATTAAGGAATCGACGTCACCCACTCCAGCATGAAAGGCCTGGAATACTATAAACCACCCTCACCGTCAGAATTTTCCAAACATCGAAATGTCCCCGTGACTTCCAACTCAATTGCTGAGCCACTCCTCGCAAAATGGTCGTTTGCAGAACACTGATAGGATCACACTGCTCTGGTCAAAAGAGATCACCAAACTCCGTCGAGCCCCCCAGCATGGACGGGTCACTTTCAACATCCTGCTCACTAGATTATCTTACCTCTGCACTTAGCCAATAAAGAGTGAAAAGGCCCAGGCCCTGATAACATACCAGCACACCACAAGAAGTTTTCCTGATGCAAGCGCAATCCAGCTTTCTCAGACCATCCCGGATCGTCACCGTTGTACAATTCATAATGCACATGCTTGCAAACCGTAGGTTTATTCTCAAGACCACTGATGGGCAGAGAGGTCGTCTGCGTCGTCTGAGGACGGTGTACCACAATGATCTGTATTGGCTCCTATGCCTTTTTTCACTTATATATCAGCGATATCCCTCAAACAACATCTAGACAATATGGCTAACCCGACGATCTTGCCCTCCTTCACTCGGACAGCAATTGGACCAGAATTAAGAAAGCAACACTTACTAACAGACATGGCCCCTACTTGCAGCATATCTCAAGACCTGGAGACTGAAGCGTGGCGAAGCCAAGACCACCGCTACATGCCTTCCACCTCAACACCAAAGAGGCTCATCAACCTCAATGGAGCGCCTCTGCCAACAATCCTAAACCAACCTACTTGGGAGAGAAGCTTGACCGGAAGCTTACTTACCGGGAGCACCTCGAGTCCGTATGCGCCAAGGTATCTACGAGGAATAACCTCCTGTGCAAGTACTTGCTGGATCTTCATGGGGTGCCAGTCTAACGACCCTACGCACCACAGCCCTGGCCCTGGTCACAGCACTGCTGAATATGCCGCCCAGCATGGTGAAACGCCCTCACCAAGAGCTGACCGGTACTCAACGAGACCTTGAGAACCAAAACTGGCTGCCTCCGCCCCACTCCATCTGAATTTCTAACCAGTGCTTCAGGCATTGCACCTGCGCATTCGGAGGGAGACACCACTTGCACAAACTAGTGAATAAGGCCCGCTGGACACAAGACCTGCTGCAAACACTGTCAAAGAATCACACCAACTCGGTAGACAGAGACTGCGCTCTGCCGACCTTTCTGCCGAGACGCTGCTAAACTCTCCAGTTCCCAATTTAACATCTTACAGATATGGAGTACTGCCTGGCTAGACATTCCATAGATCCAGATCAACTCTCTATTACACCTAACACAGAACTACCACCTGGCAGCAATCTCGAACATAAGGAATGGGTCACCCTAAACGGATTCGCACAGGAGTCGGTCGCTTCAATAGCGATATGCACCGAAGGGGGCTGCGGCCATTGCCAGCATGCCAATGTGGTTCTCCATCGCAGACTGCGGATCACATTCTCACGGAGTGCCTACCTTCGTTGCCGGGGATACCGAATATCAACCCCACCCAATAAAAGTGAGTTGGCGCCAACGTTTACAACAATTTAGTGCTGCCTATACGCAAGAAGAAGAAGAAGATGATTAGCTTACAGTATTGATAGGGCTTTGCAACAGCATTATGGCGTCTACCATCTAAACCGCAAGTTGTTCCACGGTACTTGATGGGGTGCAGTGCAAGTACCAGGCTCTCATATCAAGTAGAGAACACAATACACATAATCGGAACAAACACCTTAAGTGATTATTCTAAACGGTAGCCATCTAAGCCTAATATGTTTTGTTGTTAAGGTAAAAAGGTTCTTATAACATTCCCTCTAGAGGCTATTTATGCTTTTGGGGCACACTACAATGAGATGGAGCCTCAGTCTACACAACTTTAGAGTCAAGTCAATGGATTAGCACAGTTTCTAAAAATAAGGGAACTAATTAAGGAGACGTTGCTTAAGTTGGCTAACTTCTTTTTTAGTAGCAAACCAATTGGTATAACGAGCAGGAAATCCCTCATTTCCACCTCGTTTGTGTGCCGTTCCATGAAGCAGGTTAAAAAAATATGATAGCCAACTATAATAATAATATCCATAGTTGCCAACACGAATTACGCTGTTTAATTTTGACACTTGTTTAATTACGAATGAACGTTGGACATCCTAGCGAGGTTGGCTAAAATTACAAGTGCATTGAAAGAGCATCAACCTCACCCAATTCATTCAAAATTTTGATGTATTTTGCTCTATTTATAAAAAAACATGCCTTAGTCAATTACATGGTTGGGTTTTAATTACCGACTTGAAAACATGATCAGTGTCGACAAACATACCCACACAAAAGAGATTAGTAGCAACACTTTCCTTAAAATCTGTGAACTGTACTTTGGAGAAAAACTTCTATTTAGAAATCTGAACAAAATAACCATGCAAGCACTCAGGGCACATAAAAACAAAAAAAACACACAAACACACACTACACTTGCCAATTTGTCACAAAAAACTTTGATGTCACAACTACTAATTTTTTTTAACAAGTTGTAATGTTAAGTCGATGCATGCATGCACAACACTGTTATATAGCCTCATGTTGTGATGAAAATAGTATTTTATATTATTTCTCAATTTTATTTGAGAAACGTTTTCTCACGGGAAAAGTACTTTGTTTTACTATAAAAGAGAGAAAGGGGAATGGTTTGTAACAAGAGGCACTGTTAGATGCACCATAAGGGAAGTGGGGAATTCCTCAAGATGTAAACTTAGTAACTGAGTAACTGCTTTTTGCCTTAAAGATCAAAACAAATGTTGCATGATCAGGGGATTCCCACATAGATATATGGGAAGTGATGTTCTTCAGATGATATAATTTATGTGGAATTCCCCAAATTTGGTCAGCTAGTAGGTTATGTTTATGCATATTAAGAATGATGTAATGATTATTGTTAGAAAGGGAATATACTGTGTGAAGTTAAATAAGTACTTGCTGACTGAAGGGACTGAGGCCAGCAGTTGTAATTTGGAGCTATATACAGTATAGTTATAGCGAGTTTTAATTACTTAATGGTAGATTTGAGTTTAATCTACATCTAGTGCCAGGATTAATACTTTGGATGCCTCGGGCTTGATAGCTGATGAACTGTATGCTATAGTCTTTTAAGCCGAAGAGCTTTAGTTTTGGAATCTAAAGGGATCCAGTTTGTGGTCCTAAATGAGGACATTTGCCAGCAGACTGATGGTGGTAGGATACTTGGATTTTCTTACTGGACTATTAGGGTGTCGAGGGAAACCTTGTCGTTGAACTGTGACAACCTTTCAAAGTCTCACGAAGATTCTGCAGGAATAGACAGGGAATTGGTGTGAATTATGCACTGTAATTTTGGCGTGCTTCGCTGTGAGGACATTCACGTTGAACTGCAAAGCTTCATTCAACACGGACAAATACTGGAACTTTGAAGTAATATATAATATTAAATTATTGGTGTAATTGTAACTATATATGTAATGTTGTTTTGGAAATACCAAATCTTGAATCAAATTACAAATCATTAAAAACTGTTATATTATATAAAATTTAGATCACTTGTGCACAAGCCTCGTGTATTGTGTTTAAAAGGTATTTCTGACCTTGACGTCTACGAGACGCAAAACAACACCAAACTTTTGTCAACTGTGTCAAACTAATTATGTCACAGCACAGCCTTTTTAAACAATTTTGTAAATTTATGCCGATGTTCATGTACATGTAAATTATGTCAATGTTGCTAATGTTAGTTTATGTATTGTGTCAATGGTTATGCACCATAGCTGTATACAGGGAGCAGGGATGAAGCCAATAATTTACCCCGGTGAAGGTCTTCGACTTGTGCAAGTAGCTGCACGCGGACAAGGTTGATTCCAGGACATTGAGCTCTCAGTCAATAGCAGTATGCTCCCCAACACAGCTCATCAGAAAAGACAAGGAGCCGAGACCTGTGACAAAGACCTCCTTACAGCCAATTCTGAGCAACGCCTGGCTGCCGAGCAGAACCCAACTTTTACCGGACACTCAACAATATTTATAAGGGAGGCTAGGTTTGACGCCGGGCACCGCTACTCCATTGCCATACAAACGCAAAAGAATCATCAAACCCACCAACAAAACGAGGCACGTCGTGCTAATTACGACGTAACACCACCCTGCACCATGCTTAATGCATGTCGTGTGATCTATTCCAACCAACTACTGCTCGGGGTCATGCATGTACTATCAGTGGAAATCCGATGCGCGTGACACGAGGTTGCGATGAGTCATGTGAATTGAATGTAAAAAACACGAACGATCGAAACTAGCCAAAACGGTATAATGGGAACGATGTAATGATGGGAAATGTTTTGAAGAAGGGTGGTTTTGCTTTGTGCATATCACGCAATGTCAGTATCTTAAAGAACGAGTCAGAAACTAAAACCACTGACATTTTCGCTAATATTGACTTCGATCTATTGCAATACAAATTGTACTGAAGTGTCTATGAAATTTTCATGGCCAAAAATGGGAATGAAATGTAATTGGATAAGTTTGGATCAGGGCAAGATTCTGTGTCTTTGGTATATGCGCTATACATGGACCCAACCAAGGTTAATATATTAAGCAGTGGCGCGCTTTTCGATATGGTCTAATGATGTTGTAAAGAAGTTAGTTTGTGCCGAGAGGACAATTGGCTGTTCTGTGAAACCCCATCATGTTATCCTTAAAACCCAGTTGTCAGCGCAATCCCTTGATTATGGTTGTTATAGTAAATCCAAGCGACCGTGAGACTATCTTCCCTTTTATACTCCTGGGTGGAAAGAGGCAAGCAAAGTAAAGTGCTTTGCCCAAGTTCACAACATATTGGCGACAGCATGGCTCGAACCCACAACCTTATGCTTATGAGACGAACGCTAAACCAATTGCATCACTTGTGCCTGGGGTAGTTTGTCCAAAGTTCCTCTAATGTTGAAAAACTAATGCAAAAGGGGCCCCTGGTTCAAATCCCACCATGATGTCCAATCTACTTTACCTTCTGTCCCTTTACCCATTCCCTTCCCAGGAGACAAGAATGGTATTAGGGTTATGCAAGATAGAATTTATCCAGATAAAATTTTAGCCGGTTGATACTGGCAAATAGCCGTAAGGACATTTCTATTTAGCCTCATTTTCTGGAAAATACAGCTAGGGTATGCCATATACAGCTGACCATCACAGGCAGTGACTTTTTCCAGCTAAAAGTCATATATCACAAACTAACCATGATGTATGGACGGTTGAGAATCAAGCTAATTGCGCTGTGTTAATCTTTGTGGCTATCTTTTTGTACGCAGTTCAGGATCAACTCAAATTTTGTGAATAAGCCTTACTCAAGGATATCTAGCAGACAATGAATAAAACAGAAAATGCTGGGATCACGAAATGCATCTTTAATATCCTTTGCCAGTATATACTGGAAAAAGGTGTCTACAGAAATGACTAAATGTCACTAATGTAGTCTCATACAGGCTTGACTCACAAGTGACAGTGCTAAAAAACACCCCGGCCACCCCAATATAAGAACCTTTCCGGTCACGAACAGGGTTTTCTTCATTTCTGTCGCCTTAATTCAGATCAGGAACCCTTCTTGGACACCTTCACTGACCACAAAACCCCCGCAATTCCAGCATTTTGCATTTCACCCTACTTGGGTTTTCTTTTTGCTTTAAAGGTATTAAAGCGATACTAATTGTATTCATCCACATTTTATTTTCTGTGTGATGGCACTGTTTTATTTATTTTAATATGATATCTCCACATGTGGGTGCAAGAAGGTTGTACGTGCAATAGCTGCCATTTGTCAAAAATCCCTATCAACCATACTAGTATGCCAAGTCTTTGGTCAGCAGCTATTGAAATGGTTCTTCAGTCAAAGCAGTCGCCTGAGGAACCGCATCAAGAGCCACTGACTCAAGGAAAGATAAATTGAGAGTTATCTTACATGGCAGCAGTGACCAGGGCTAGAATTTCGGCGAGAATCCGAGAATCGATTCTCGCAAAGATTCTCGTAAACTGATTTGCGGGAATCAATGTTGATTCTCGTAAACTTTAGAACTTAACACAGTAGTGAATTAGATAATTCCCGCAAAATTTGTTTTGGGGAATCAAGACTGATTCTCGCACACAGCGACGAATTTCTACCCCTGAGCACACTATATCATGTACATGTAGCAGCTATTGCATCTTACGACCTTCTTGCACTAACATGAAAATATGTAGATCAAAGGGAGAAATCATTCTAAATAAAGTATATCATAATATGGTGTCTTAACTTGAGTGGCAAGCACCCCCCTACCTTCACCATTTTTTTTGCTATTGTGTCTTTGAATGCCTTTTACTTGTCTCTTGTGCAAAGTAGCCACAAATTTTGCCTTGAATCTTGGCCTAATTATTCTTAATGACTTCTGGTTTTGTTGGTTTCCTCTATCCTTTCAATTTACATATTTGTATACTTTAATGGAACAAAAATTGGAGTTGGGTTAGTGACCAATAAGAGACCTCTACATGACCTTCAACCCCAATCTCTACACCCACATGACTGCCTTGTATCATTAGAACATTGTGATACTGCTAATTTTTACAGTATTGAACAGTCATTGTTCCCTAGTGGCTCCTGGTTCTGTACACGACCTTTGAACCTAAACTGTATACACTTTTTTCATGTTTATAACCACCTTGTTGCATAAATGCACCGAGGTATTTTGCTGAAATCAAACACAGATGATACAACAATTCATTTCTTCTTAAATTCTATATGGACAACATAAAAGAGGGGGTTTAAAAATTTGTGACGGCATTGCAAATGGAACTAAAGAATGTTTGGTTTGGAAATGTACTCTATTTATGTCGACCAATATTAATTTTACACAGTACTCTTATGGGGCTTACAAAATCACATTTCTAGCTCTCACATCAAAATGGATTGAAATATTGGTGCAAAACTTTACAGATGGGGTTTTAGGTGAAGGTCATTCTATCAAGAGTGAAAACTTTATCTACTTAAATTGAGCCATCCCCCTTTAATACTTAAATGAAACAATGAGATCTATTCAGTGCCTGTGTAGAGAGTATCCTGTTTGGATCCGAGACCTGGACCATGAATTCCACACAACCGATGGATGGCAGAACTGGTATTGAGTATATGGGGATTTTGAATACATGTGAAATAGCCATGGTCAGGTAATGACCACTGCATGGGTGTCACATGCACTGCATGTGACACCCATGCAGTGATCATGACCTGATCATGGCTATTCCAGGTGAATTCAATACTCCCATATGGGTGCCATATACTCAAAATTCAGTTGTGCTTCCCGTAGGGGGCATACACAACATAGCTGGAATAGCTCTACGCCAGTCTTACATCATCCATCCGTGGGGAGCGAATTTGGCACCTCTAACCGATTCTCAAGGCGACAGAGATTGCCTGACAAGTCAACATTAATACGCGTGGTCTGAACAGCTGAAGGGAAATAAGCAGCTAGAAACATGAACCAGTTATCACATTACAAAGTAATCTGTGTGTCTTACATAATGAAAAACACCAATTTTCCTGCCTCCGCAATTTAACCACGCTATAATCCAAACTTTTTCTCAAGTCACGTAAGAGGGTTATGGGGTTTTAACCTAATTGAGCAAATGCCAGTTGACTAGTGTATGCATGTCTTTACATACCACGCCCAGGCCTTAGCATGCCCATGACCTAATTGTTCTGGCAGAAGTTGTCACTACAATTTAGTGGATCTGCAGCACAGAGTGTATGTAATCCAATTTTTGACGCTGATGAATAACCGAGTATCTACTTGTGGTTAGCTAACTATTAACAAAGAGGAAACAGTTACATGTTACCAAATCAGTTCAAGGTTCACGCTAAGGTTACATGGGGTTTTATAATTTTTTTAAAGAAGATTTTGCTAGGGGTTAATTCATATATTCTAGAATAAAATAGGAATTCATTTTTCAATTCAACAAAAAATGAACACGCCCCTTTAAGGATCTAATAAAACAAAATATTTAATTTCAATTTTTTTTTCTGGAATCAGGTGAAGAGCTGGATCATTTTAAGGATGGAATTGTCAAATGCCTTCTAGAAGCCAATTGTAAGTAGATAGGGACTACATATATCCAGAAAAGTTCATTCAGAACTCTTGCTTATGGCAACAAGTTAAAATAAAGAACTTTGGGGAAATTTTGTCAATTTATATCAAATTTCATTAAACAAGCTAAAATATGACTTATATGGAATCATGAAAATATATTACCATAACCACTCGGGTATAAGCCCACCTTCAGTTATAAGCCCACCCCAATTTCTAAAGAAAATACAGGAGCTAGCTCAGCCAGCATACACTCGGGTATAAGCCCAGGTGGTAATTTTAGCATTCAGGAAACAATGTGGCAGTAATTACACAATCAAAATCACATAAATTAAAACTTGAATTATTCTATAGAGCCATCAAAGTAGGGCCCAATGCATTGGAATGGCTTGTTTGCCGTAATTATTTGAGGAAGGTGATGGGAAAATTTTATTTTTAATGTTTTAATATCTGTTACAAAAAAGTGTAGACCTTCAGCTTACATTAAATGTTATCTGGTGAATAAATATGCTCTTGAAGTTGAAATGACATTTATTGCAATTTTGAATCTGATATTTGCTCCAAGTTCTAGCCCCATCCCTGGGTATAAGCCCACCCCTATTTTGAAGTAAATTTTCCTTTTTGTGGGTAGGCTTATACCCCAGTGCTTATGGTAATACTAAAGGATGCCTATGTTGTATCTATCACAGAGAGCAACAATAAGGGCAAAAGTTCAAACAAGGCGAACTCGTATTTACGCGAGAGTAAAATATGTCCCCGGCCCGAATGTCGCCGATTCAGTGCATGTGATAAATGCAACTACAACACCCCTACCCCCTCGACCAAACACCCCTCAACAACTCCACCCCTCTCCAACATACCGCCAAAACCCCATCCCCTCTCAACACCCCGACACCAAAACCACCCCTCCCCAAACACCTGAACCCCCCGCAACACCTCTACCCCTCTTAACAACACCCCCTCAACACCCCAACCCTACCCCAATACCCTGCAACACGCCTCCCCTTTCCCCATACACCCCAACCCCCATTCCCCTCCCCAACACCCTGCAACCTCTACCCCTCCCCAAAACCTGCAACACCCTCCCTTACCCTCCCCAACACCCCGCCGCAACCACCCAACCCCATCCCCAAACCCGCAACAACACACCACACCCCCTCCCCAACACCCCGCAACAACCACCCTCCCCAACCATGCAACCCCCCCCCCTTCCCCAACCCCCATGCCACAACCAACCTCCCAAACACCGGACAACAACAACACCCCTCCCCAACACCCGGAAAACCCAACCACCCTCTCCAACACCCCACCTCCTCCCTATGGCATAGTAATCTCCTGTAGCGAAAGGCATTTTGCCTATCCAATGTACGGTTTCAGAGGATACAGCAATACGGCATATTAATTAGCTCATTTGCATACATTACATGCAATATCACATACATTAAAATTGCCAAAAAGAGGCTGGCCCATGATAGGCTTTCATGCAGCGCCAGGAATTTCGAGTACCGTTTACCATTGCAAAACTATAGGCAATTACGGGGGGCTGATTTTGGCATATAATTAGCTCATTTGCATACGAAATTCGCCCGAAAATACGCCCAAACCAAAAGCTAATCAGGTCGAGAACTCTTCAGCCCGCTTCTTTCCACCCAGTACCTCAATTATACGCCTTACGGAACTCCAGAAAGAAAATTGTATGACCGGCCTTGCAGGAAAAAATTCTCGTAATTATGCCAAATTAGATACTTTACTTACCATTATTTTATGGCCACCAATCTAATCAGGTCGAGAACTCATCAAACCGCTTCTTTTCCACCAAGGTACATCATTGTCACCTTACGGAACTCCAGATAACTCGTATACAAGGTGGGTTACATTTTTATCACGGACGAACGGAACTAACGAACGGACGAACAGACGCTGGATCTTTCATAGTCCCCGTTCCGAACTCGTTCGGAGGGGGACAATTGGGCAAAACCGACACACACAGAGTGGTGCAGAAACAAGTTCATTCTTTGAACCCTTTTTGATGTACAATTATTGTGGCACCCTTCAGACCCAAATCATTGAATGGAATGTCCATTGTTGGAGCAATGTTGGCTAATTTTCCCCATATTGGAGTTTTTCAATTTTTTGTATTTCTATGTAGACACCACACAGGGCCTAGTTTTTCATGGTTGACTTATTCAATATTATTTTAGGCAACCTTATTTTCAACAAAATTTGCTTTTACTAGATTGTGTCCCACGATTACCCTCCAAGTTGATAATCGAAGCCCCCAGGGTTGGGTTCATTGTAAGGTCACGTTTCCTGGAGTCCTTCTGAGAAGTCTGTCCACATGGTATAAAATCCCATTAGTTCTTTTAGTTGTGTAAGGGGTGAATGTTTGGAGTAAGGAAAATGGCTTATTAGATAAATATCAGGTATATCTGTTCTATCTCATTCTACACTATCCCTAACCCTAACTTAAACCCACATTTACCCTACACTCAATAATTAAAGGTTCAACTTAGAACATTTTTGTCAATTTATACTGAACCCTTCAAAATGTTTTATTTTATAAAATTTGGCCGGTAGCCAGGCAAAGCCCCAATAGTGTACCAACACACTAAGATGAAGGGGGCCCCGCAATACCTATTCGTACAGTATAGCACGATTTTGTATATCCACGTCGCGTCCTCGATATCGCGGCTGCGAAAGAAAGAAACTTGACCCCGATTTTGTATTGCCTCGGCAAAAGAATTTCTATCGCGCGATGGATTTTGGGGCTTCGCGGAGGGTTGAATTTTGTTCAACTCTCGGCGATATCGCAGCCGCGCAAGTTCTCTGATTGGCCGTTCTAGGAACCAAGGTCGGGCGATGACCTCATGAAAACCAAGCTGAACCTGCTCTTAAAAATCTCCCTATCAGTCCGATAATCAACAACAATACCCATCCAATGAAGTGGTATCAACTAAAAGCTTTGGATGTAGTGCGAAAAATTCCCGAGTAGTATGATCACATCATGCATGATTATTTTTAAGGATATCGTAAAGAATGTTTTGGCGGTTTGTACGAAATATTTTGTTTACCCACCTGATTTTATTCTGAGCTCCGCATCCTACACAAGGCATGCATAGCCAACCCCGTGTACAAATGTAGGTAGACTACTGCATGGTCATCAAACTGGTCATTTAACATTAATGACAAGTCATGCAAAGGCCTTGAAGATGTGCGTAATAAATGGTAAAACAATACAAAATAGTCCAGAACATGTACAAGAATTCAATGCATATTGGCAACATCAGTCCTATTATATTACTTGATAACAAATTTGTGATGCGATCAAGCAAAATGAGACTGAAGTCGGTCAGATTCGATTTTTACTTTTCCATGTAACTGTATGCACCATTTAAAAAGCTACATTCTGCTGAAACCCTCATTGAATTTGACCAATTAATTCCAAAGATATAATCAGTTGAAGGGTGGCAAAATCAATAGGAAACAAAAGACATTTTCTCCTTTGTTTGGCTATATCTCAAAATCAATATTTGCGACTTCCGACTCATTTTGCTTGATCACATCACATTTTAATATAACTTTGACCAGGTATTGTAAATAATATCGCTCGTCTATTCTAGTTGCTAGATCTCATTCGGGAAATCCAGAGCTATATCGTCAAAATATGGAACGGTATGTAGATAATTTCTGAATTGTTATCAAAATTGTCAACTGGCAACATTAGTTGTCAATAAAATAATACAGCAACGACTTCCTCGAGATGAGACATTTATCGCGCAGAGTATACATGACCTTAATAGTGCGGTATTGCGATGTAAAATTTCATCGCAGCGTCGTGCGATGAAGCGATAGTGGAGTATACATCGGGCTTATGGCTCTCAAACTCTGTTTATATCTAGTCATTAACTGATCATTTAGACCTTAAAACCACATGAAAATCTGACATTCCTACTTTTTAAAAAAAAAAATGGATTTTCGCCCATTTCTTATGGAAATTGACAATTTTGCCGACTCGCCGACCTTTATGACGTCATTGTGGCGCCAAACTAGATATGTTGGCATTTACTTTGGTATCAATGGAAAGAGAAGGCCCATGGTTATCACCTCGGGTACATGAACATAAGCTTTCTCCTTCACCCATTGATGAAAAGGGAAATATTAACACTCCGACCTGGGAGCATAAACTTTTTTTTCTCTAATATACTCGCATTCTATCTCCAGATGATATGACTGTTTAGCATACTGTTGGTGTAAGAAAGTGTATCAAAGACTGTGTTGCCCAAACCTAACTTCAAACTTGACCCTAACCCTGAATTTTATCCTAATGCTAGCCTTCAAACTTGATATTAATTTTAAGCCTAATTCTACATCTAACCTAATACTACACCCTAACCTAACCCTAATTTTGTAGGTCTGCTGAATTCCATGTTTCCCGTAATCAGCTACTCAATCACTGAATTATCCCACCCCCGTAGATACTGCTTTCTATAGTTTGAGTAATAATTTCTTGGCCCTGGCATACGCACGCGTTGCTTGTTACGAGAAGTGCATCTACGGGGAAGCGGGCGTACCTAGTAACTTGGCCAAGAAATTATTACTCCAATTATAGCACTGGCCTAATATCACTTCTTTTGCCTCATAGTTTTGCCACACAGAGGTGCAACACTGACCTATCTTTCCATCCATTTTCCCTTGTCCCAATTTACTCTCATTTGTTTATTGTTGTTCAAACCAATGAATCAGAAGACACTAACAATGCAAAGCAATGCGGAGTGTTAGTGTGGGACCAGGTAGAGCATAGTGTCCGTGTAGTCGCTCAAAGTGCGTCCTATTCTCCTATCGGTTGGCCCGGGTATTTGGGTTTTGGGGTCGCTTAGGTGTCAATCAGCACCCGTTTCCTTTACATTTCACCGCCTGAACAATAGGGGTGTCACTGACTAGAGAAACAATATGGCTAGAGGGTGTTTGAACCCAACCCCATAATTCATAGCAATATACCTGTACTTTACACATATCAATACTTAGGATAAAAGTGGTTACCCTTCCTAGGTCTGCCAGTCAATTTTATTGCTTATAAATAAGGTTATATAATGTATTTAGCCAATGAAAGACATGGTAAGAAAAGCTTAAAAGTTTGTACAGATTTAGATGGTCTATTTTGATTGGTTACTCAGCGGTTATACCAGGATATATCATATAATGAGCCAATCAGAGATACTCTAAGAAAGGTGGTGCATTATCAAAGGGTCAAACATTCTAAGAACCACAAGACCTTTCCAGATCACATCAAAATTTCCTTAAAGGTACTTGTTCTGATTTATGCATATCATGTTCTCTACTTAATATGAGAGCCTGGCACTTACATATGCTTACCACCAGGTATCGTGGGAAACAAATTCCGGTTTTGATAGTAGAAGCGATAATGCACATTGCAAGGGCCTATTTGTTACTGTGCTAATATTGATGGTTAACCATTGAACAACAAAAAATTTTGTCTGTTCTTGGAAAGGAAATGGATTTGGAAGCTAAAAATTTCAGGACGACAATGAGAAAAATATGGCCTTTCATCTGATATCATTTTTGATACTACTTCCAGGTAAGTTAGGGGGTCAAAATGCAATTGGAACAAGCACTTTAAGTACTAACATTTTATCTGCTAAAAGAACATGAAAGTGTCTGTGTGTGAATATGCTCTGCATGAGTCACATGACCAGATATGGATAAAATGTTCAAACCCAACTGTATTATGGGATAGATTCCAACACAGCCATTGGTAGTGTAACTCTTGAGCAAAGTTATGGAACTAGGTTAGGTTAATTGTGTAAATTCATAACAAACCCACTGACAGATGTCTCTATTAAACATTGGCAGAGATGCAGAAATAACAGCACACTATTCAGGGGAGACGTTTCAACCTGCATGCTTAGAGGGGTACTTCTTTTTCTAATGCAGGCAGGGATATCTGTTTGATTGAAAGAAAAATAAAACAACAACAAAGCAAGCAAAAAGCAAAGTCCACGAGGCTATAACTCGGCTACTAATATATTTCAATGAAACTGGCTTCCAGGTGTTAAGTTCTGTAACAGTAACCCTCACGTACAAAACAAAACAAAAAATGCACTAAGCCAGTGGCGTACTGAGGCAGTCGATTCAGAAGGGGGC
The DNA here is from genome assembly GCA_023653785.1 of Ophioderma brevispina. Classification (NCBI taxonomy): domain Eukaryota; kingdom Metazoa; phylum Echinodermata; class Ophiuroidea; order Amphilepidida; family Ophiodermatidae; genus Ophioderma; species Ophioderma brevispina. Next base: position 109,913 of record JAMKCH010010881.1, read on the forward strand.
TAAATTCATAAGTCATCTTGGTGAGTCTGAACATAATGAAATACATGTGTAGTGCATGAAAACTGCCACTTTTACTTTAATTTTGCCCAAAATTAGTCAAAGAGGGATAAATATGCTTGGGTGTATATCGTCTCGCTTTTTAAGCCCCCAGGTCGGTACGCCATTGGACTAACCCATGGGATACGATTGCATCACCACTGCATGCACCACACATATAGGCACAAAATTGCTGGCAGTCCAAGTAACAGTGGCTTGCCGATGCTGGTTACAGGCCTGGCGCCAAGGGGTTCCCCAGTTCGAATCTGCACCGAACCTCACACCTTTCTCTTGCTTAATCTCCCTTTATTCCTGCCTTTACTCCTGGGACAGACCAAAAACAGGAAGGGTTGATGGTAATTACAGGAACCATCATGCACCTATTGACCCAGTTAGTAGGCTATTTTGAACCAAAATTGTTATTGCTATGGCTGTAAAGTGACCCAGGGCTTTTTCACCAGGGATGTTAGTTTTTCAATCCTAGAGGCAAGAGAGGGTCTAGAACAGGGGTTCTCAATAGGCGGCCCGTGGGCCAATCCGGCCCGCCAATCATTGATTTTTGGCCCTCAACTTGCTCTAAAGTATAAAGGGAAACATAAGAATTTAAGGTTTATTTGGCCCTTAAGTAGGGAACTTTCAAATATTTTCAGCATTTTCTGGCCCTTCAGCTAATATAATTGAGAACCCCTGGTCTAGAACAAATATCAAAATACTTTTCACACCAAGTGAGGAATTTTATTTAAAAAAAACAAGTCTGTATTAAATATTTTTTTAATCCATTTCTCAAGATCGACCATCAAGTGTCAGATATTGGTATCATTAGAAACTTTGAATTCATCTAATCACATCTAGTGCAAAATATTTCAGCTAAATTCCTTTCCATTGTGATATTACCGGCAAAGATATGGTTAGTTTACAATTACCAGAAATTATCTGTATACACACAAAGATTTGCTTAATTCAATGAAAAAATTGGATGAAATAGTACTTGGAAATTAAAGGTGCATTTTGTGATTCTAGCACCTTATGTTTTATTTATGGGTCACTAGATATCCGTCAGAAAAGCTCAAAATTCCAAATGATTTGCAGTTGATTCCAGTCTTGCATTTTGGTGTTACAAGCAAATGCTCATAATCTTGTTGGTATACAGTTCAACTCCCCTAGTGGGGAAAGACGAACCGGTAGTGTGTGCGCACTGATGTTATTTACTGCAAGTTACTGATAATAAAGTGTCCCAAAGGTTACCGTGCTGTAAATCGTGAATATTTTGCAGGGTTTAGCAAATCTACATACAATCCTTATATAGAACGCTCACAGAGGAATTATCTATTCAAGATGGAATAAGCCATTTCTGCTTGGCTTGGAACAACTCCCACCTGATGTCTTTAATTTAACTGGATGCAGTTCAAAGAAGTGCCATCTGCATCACTGGCCTTCCTGAAAAAGACCTAATTGCACATCAAATCCAGCCTCTGGGAATCTGCAGAGCAGTTTGAGCTCTCACACTGTTCAACTGTATATACTTTGGAGCGCCTCCAACTCGGCAGGGAGGCTGCTTCCTTGAACATCTATTTTGGATCTCTACGTCCTACGTTCCAGTTAGTCCCCTTTGACTTTGGGCTGCTGAAGTTCGCTCGTTTCCAGCCTATAATCCGGTGAATATTTTCTTTGGACAAGCAAAAGCGCGCGTATCTCTTGCTTTAACTGCACCCGGAGTGATCCAATGCAAATTGTTTTGGGGGGGGGGAACGGGTGTACTTAGCAATAACGTCCAATTCCTGTTATTGGACCATCGGAGAACTTTCGTTTTATCATCACCCCAGATTTGGAGAAGAAGGCCTGTTTGAAAAAGGAGATCTTAGCACCCACTGATCAACACTATCCTTTTGTTTTGAAATTTTAACTACTTTTATTCTCCGGTAGATAAGGTGAATATTTATTAACCTTTCCCTTGAGATAGCCAGCACACACGAGCATGGGGAAAAACATGTGCGCTTGCCGATTCCGAATCGACGACAACCTCCGTATTACTAGAACGCAGCCGCACCCTTCAACTAAGCATCACAGCAGGGTTGTAGAGGACATACAGATATCCATCTATAGTGTAAGGTCCAAAGGTGTCCATTTTCCTACGAACAGCATCCGAACAGTATATTTACATACACAATTTATATTTGTTTTGCGATAACAAATCCTTTGTTGGATAACTGCTGTTAATGCCAGCAAGATCCCCCATTGAAAATGGTCTGGAAACGGCCCCTATTTGTGTATTTGTGCACATATACCTTTGCACATAATTGTGTAATTGTAAGCGACGCATAGACCTAATAAAATCAGGGGGAAATTTTTGAAACGTGGGTGGGGGGGCAGCCATCCATGTATAAATCTTCAATCGGTAGGTTATTGGACAGTAAATTCGAGTAAAGACAAAGCTCCTATATGCACCAGCCAGTGCAGAAATGAATATTTCTCAGTTAGCTGACAAATAACGCACGGTTGAAGGTGGGGCTGCCCCTATTGCAAACACAGTGACCTAATCACTGTGATGGGTTTTGTAATAACTACTTCCACATATTTTATCTTGTAGCATTATAATGGAAAAATCGGTTGAACTGAGATGAGAAAAATTTATAAAAGCTCAATAATGGTTCTAAAATCACAGCTTTGAATGGGTTAGTAGGCTGAGGCCCGGGGCTGGGGATCGGGTAGAGTGCCTTCAGTTATTGAACCAATGCAATTTCTGGTATTCCTCAAGATATTTTAACTCTAAGACCTATACAACTTCTTATAAATTTCCCAGAGTGGGCATTTGTTGGGTTCAATACCCTAAGTGTTTACATTCAACATATCCAGAACAAACTCATGTATAAATTTGGAAATGTGTCGTATCTCCGTCTTTGAAGCAGGAGAAAGAAACGAGACGGAGAAAAAGTTGCTATGGTGCTCACGTTCATTCACATATGCATATACGGATCCTCTAGAATCTGAGTTTGCATGTGGGTGGTATCTCATTATAAGGTGCAAGATCCGCTGGGTGGCAACCCCGATGATGTCGATGTATTGCTTTACCTACATAATTATGATAAAATGAGCATGATGCCTTGTATTCGAGGGGTGATAAAAGGTACGCTGCTCGCTATTCTAATACAGCACTTATTTTTCATATTAAAGGGGGATGATCCAATTTGAGTTTATAAAGTTTTCACCTTGATAGAATGGCCTTCAACACAAAACCCAATCTGCAAAGTTTTGCACTGTTATTTCAACCCGTTTTGATGTGAGAGCTAAAACGTTACTTTGTAATCTCCAGAGAGAACTCTTTAAAATTAATATTGGTCACACACCCCCAAATTCCACAAGAGGGGGGGAAAGGTCCACTTTTTGTTGATTTTTTGATAAAAAAGTCCAAAATTTAGGGAAATTTTGAAAAAGTATGGGGGTTTATTCCATTTTTACCAAAGGAGTAGACTTTTTTGAAGTTCCACACCCCCACTTTACTTATTTCAAGTTGCCCTGTAGTTTAGACTGTTAATATTTGAACCAACATTATAGGCAAAATCTGCTCAACAGAACATTTTCTTTCAGAAAGTATTCATATTTTTTAAAGATCATGTGGAGGACAATGTTTCCAAAATCCACATATCAAGTTACTCAGAACCCCCACACACTATTGCTTTAAAACGGCATCATCATCTTATACCTCCCTTACTTAAGAGTTCAATTCACATTTTAAGTGGCACTCCTGGGCTGATCTGCAGGAAAAAGGTAAAAAGTAGACAATTGCCATGGCAAATGTCAATAGCCGGAAAGCCAACATCGGGTGAATGTGCAACGGTCTTAAAAAGGTCTTTAAATAGCTTAAAATGTCACCGAAATTGAAAAATGCGAGTTAAACCTTTGCAATCTGTTAGGTGTTGTCATAATTGTATGGATTCTTGTCTAAAATATTCTTTATATAGGAAACATTTTGAGGAAGTTTTGAGAAAAAAATAACTTTACCTGCAGTGTTCTATGTTTGAAAAGTTAAAGGGCTATGGTCCGATCGCTAATAGCCTTGTTCCCAGAACCCCAAATTTTACCGGAAGTGGTCAAAATTTTGGTATCTGAAGAAAACTACTATTTTTCTCATTTACCCTGTGAAATCTTTAGTCTAGCAGATTATATGGGTTCCCATGCACCCCCCCTTAAAACTAAATTCTAACATGATTTTTAGAATCTCTACGACATCTACTTAAAAGAATTTTGATGTTACCAAAATCAAATATTGTCCCACAGGGTCCGTTTGGCGGCCATCTTGGATTAAGAAGGATTAATCGCTCAAAATGGTTCAATTTAGTTGAAAAGTATCTCAAATGATTTGTCTCATTATAAGGAATCAGAAAATATATAGTTTGGCATATCTGTGATGTTCAGTTAAAGAGATATGGGTGAAAATGCGATAAAGGTCATAGAACTTTTGATTGGTCATTGCTTCAATCTTGACAAAATTAGTGTCAAATTCTTGGTATGCGCATGAGCAACCTGGAAATGTACAGTTTCTATGATTTCAGATCTTCCATTTTGGTTTATCGGTTAGGAAAGAGATGAGTAGTCCCAAATACCCATACAAACCAATACAAATTTGATAAAAGGTAACCTAACACTGAATTTTACCACCTAACTAAACATCCTAGATAGTGCAAACTATACTTTTCTGGATTGCTCATGCTCATACCTACAATTTGATACCAAATTTGTCAATGATCCATGCATTTTGAAAATTTGGCCCCCTGTACATGACCAATCAAAAGTTCAATGACCTTTATCGCATTTTCCACCATATCTCGTAACTGAACCTCAAAGATATGCCAAACTATATATTTTCTGATTCCTTACGATGAGGGCCGAATTATTTGAGATACTTTTCAACTAAATTGAACCAGACTTTGAATGTCTCTTCTCTTCATCCAAGATGGCCGCCAAGGGGGGTGCAGGGATACCCATATTAATATGCTATAGGACTAATTAGGGTATGTGGTTTTGATGTATGAGTGAAATATGCCCCCATTTTGGTGACCATTATTAATTTTACACAGTTACTCTATTACCTACCAATAAAATAGCCAGTAGATGGGGTAAATTTAGTTCATTTGTTGTGGCCCTGGTCTAATTTCACAATTGCTGGCATGGTGCAAGTCACATTTTTGTTACATAATAGATGACCGTTACAGTCAACCTCCATGCACATCCACTTGTTCTAAGTTTTTTCGAATTTTTTTTCTCCAGACTGCCAGCCTGTTGGCATTAACCACAAGTTGCATAAAAAATCGGAGGGGAGCCCCTGGATGCATACACAATGGATTACAGGTGTTAAATGCACAATTCTAAGGAGGTACGAGGCAATAACCCACCCGCCTTTCTTAAGGCTCAGTGTAAATCTCGGAAGTCGAGGAATCAGGTTGAAGAGCTGTAAACTGAAGGTGACAAACATGTTTCACGCAATCTATCGATCCCTAATCCTGATCTGTAGGTTTTAGGTGGGTGGAAGTGTTAAGTTCAGAAAAAAATCGGTCATGCCGTCGGGGAGAGAGAGGGCACGACCTGTGAGTTTTCAACATTCTCATGTCCAAGGGATGCAGTTTGGTGAATTGAATGAAGGGCTATTATGGACGCCTGACTTCTTAAGTGCGTGGGCATTACAGAAGTCTCCCTATGCCAGAGGGGCAAATACTGGGAAGACGCACGATATAGGGGTCAATGTACTGTCAAGCGGAAGCTAGGACAGATGTTTGTATTGAGATCTCATTTGACGAAGGCGACGCACAGACTTGAAAATGGAGGGCAAAGTGTGAAACCTATCTGCATTGAAAACCAATTGCACCTCAATTGATACTTAAGTCGGTATTATTGGGCTCAGTTGTTAACAGGTTGCCCAGGCCCAGGCGGAAAGATTCCAGGAAAGAGACGTGAAAAACAAATGGATGCAGGTGAGATGCCAATAACTGTACAAGCAGCACCATTTCTTGATTACAATAAGTTATACTCCACACCCATCTTGTTGCCATCCATTCGTTTGAGGACAGTTCTGATATAGCCCATTGGGTTGTGAAGTACTAGCTGACAGAAATTACTGGGGTTCCATTTGCTTGCAGGTGCCCCTTGGTACAATCGGATGTTTGGAGGTTTACCAAAACATGGATTGACTTCCTATACGAAAAAAACAGGAGGCGATTTAATGTTAGCTAACCATTGGCTTTAGAGTACAACACTGTATGGCTTTATACCACTGTGTAAAAGCGTTATATTTTCTGATATTTTCTTCTCAAAATCGATTTCCAGAAATATGCAGCTTTTTAAAAACAAAAAAGCTTTAAAAATGAAGTTTTCATCAGGAGTCCATATCAAAAGACCTTGATTAACAGCATTGGAGTCCTTCTCCATGCATGTGGAATATCATGGTCCATATTTGGAAATTTCCCAAACTGATAATTTGGGGTAGGTAACCATTATTCCTTGGAATAAATTGTACATCAATTTCGACAGAATTAAAAAAATAAACATGCTAATTTTGCATAACATTGTTTTCTCAACTGGCATCATGACCCCTTTTGGGATTGTGGGTCCACAAAGCTAATTTTAAACAAACAAATTGAGTCATCAAGTTCCATTAATAAATTGGAAAACCATCATAAAAATCTACTAGCTCCTTTTCCAAAAGGACAGTGTTCAATTGTCAATTAAAAATTAAACAACGCCATTAGACTTATTTTGGCTTACAAACTTTGATCGCCCCCCAATTTATCATTAGACACAGATGCCCATTGAGGTTTAAGAAAGAAATTGAACGCAAAAGTGGAGTGAGTGAAGCATGGGCAACCGGTTTGATCCAGGGGAGCGCCTTAGGGCAAAGATGCTTTTCAGTAGGGCAAAATCTTTCTATAGGCAATGGCAAAGTGTTTTTCTGTAGGGCCAAAATGTGTTTCTATTGGGGCAAAATGTTTTCTTATATGACAAGTGTTTTTCTGTTGGGGCAAATGTTTTTTCTTATATGACAATGTTTTCTTAGGGCGAAATGTTTTTTCTCTATGGAAAAATGACCTTCAATTTTTGGCATTGAATTTGACCACACCCACCAATTTTCATCCTCCTACCACATGTAAGTGATTTGACCTTGGATGACCTTACATACCTTGAAATGACCTTCAAAAAATTTGTTGGTACTGAATGTTGACCCAACCACCATTTTCACCCTCCTGCCACATGTTTAGCGATTGACCTAGATGACCCCGCATGACCCTTGAATGACCTTCTAACTTTTTTTGGTACTATATTTGACCAAACCCACCAATTTTCATCCTCCTACCACAAGTGATTTGACTTGGATGACCTCACATTACCTTAATACCTTCAAAAGTTTTTGGCACTGAATGTTGACCCACCCACCAAGTTTCAGCATCCTAACACAACAGATAAGGTTTATAGCATTTAAACTCATTTTTGCCTATTTTTTTTGACCCCATTTGACCTTTGCACCAATGCACATGGCTCTCCTCCAACTCATCCGCAGCCTACTTGAGGGACCTCTATGGTGCAGGGATGAACACCCATACCGTGCTCCAATCAAGATATCGTGTTGACAATGTTTATTATAGCAATTTTAGCCCTATTTTTGCCTTTTTGACCTCATTTTTGACCACATTTGACCTTTGACCCATGTCACATGACCCACTTCGTATCTCACCCACCGCCTACTTGAGATACATCTATGTTGCAAAGATGGACTTCCACACTTGCTTAGTTCCGAAGATATCGCGTGGGACGCACACACACACGGACGGCTACCATTTCTAAAGTCCCCCTTCGCCAACAAAAGTTGGCGGGGGACCAAAAATGTTTTCTTAAAGGGCTAATTTTTTTTCCTTTGGGCAAAATGTTTTCATATAGGGCAAAATGTTTTCTTGTAGGGCAAATGTTTTTTTTTTCTGTAGGGCATTCTATGAATTATCAAAAAGTGATCCTACAGAAAACATCTTGCCCTTTAAGAAAACATCTTGGCCTATAGAAAATTATTTGCTCTTACCCAATTGAAAACTAGAATTTGGCGGTACCCGGTTTTTGCACTCACTATATTCAAAGAATATAAGCTGTGGGCCGCTCCATAAAAAAACTTAACAATTTAGTGACACATACACACACACAACGGATTGCAAAGTGGTCCTGCCAGCTATGCGGGCGGCCCACAAAAATATTTTGCCCTTAAGAAGAAAAACATTTTGCTCCAAAAGCTGACAAAACTTATGCATTGATTTGTGAGGTATTAGGACTTTCAAAAATCAAAATTTTATTTAAAAAAATAGAAAAAAATGGATTTCTGAAAAAAGGAAAATGGGCATCTCTATTTAGAAGTGCAATCTAGGACAAAAAAGGATGGGAACCCCTGAGATAGAGGCCCAAACAATCAATCTCTGGAGATTATTGAGATTTTGACCACCACTTATGCTCTTGGAGCATAAGTTGTGACAACTGTTCCAGAATGGAGCTTTTCATTATTTTGAGTGCTAATCACAATAGCAGTAACACTTTATTTCATAAAGGTTATCAAGGATTAGAATTGCAAATCTGGCACAGCAATCCTTGCTAGTCTAGTGGTTAAGTAGCTAACCTTATGATACAGTGGTTTGGGGTTTGAATCCCATTCCTGCTTCTTTTAAATTATAAAATTTTGTATTATTTTTTCAAGTTAGAGGAAAAATTCAAAGTTCAAAAAAGATCCGAAAAACAAATAGCTGCCCTTTGAGGGTAGTAAGGGAGACCTGCTCCTGAAGCATGATTGGTGGTCAATAACTTCAGTGTGCATCTATGGATTACAAGTCTCTCTCACAATCTGAGCTGGCAGACTGTTTTTGGTGGTACACTGACATCCTGAAATCAATGCAGTGAAAGAACACAACCCAACATGAAACATGAATATTGCTATCACAAGGTAGCTCCATCTAACATGTGATCCTGCTGCACAAGTTTCAGACAATATCTGTAATATGCAAACTCACATGGTTATCAAAGGTCAGGTTCCATACAATGGTGCACAGACTATAGAGCCATTCTTCTATCAGTCCCCAAAACCAGGGGCATGATTGCGCTTTGTGGAAAAATCCTGAATTTGCTAAAGAAAATCCTGGAAAACGGCATAAAATTGACCTAAAATGATTAGAATCGGGCTGAAATTAAATAAAGTTGCAGAAATTTTGAAAATAAAAAATCCTTGAATCAGGAAAAATCCTGAAGAATCACACCCCTGCAAAATATTAGACAAAAGAATGCCTTACCTCTCTTGTCTTTCTGAAGTACAATGACACTTCCCCCAATTGGGTCAAATCATGAGTAGCCCCACTGCTGGCAAATTAGCAATTCTGCGAAAAAAGCACAACCACAATCTTGTGCTGGCATTCCGCAGTAGTCATGTTAACCCGATTTAATCAGAAATCATATCATGAATTAACAATTTACACAGGGAATGACAAGTGACAAGTTTCTGGTCATCCGTTGACTGTGTATGGACTATGAGTGTGCTGTTAATTGCTATTTCCAAGCTATTGTGGAGCGTTGGTGGAAACCCATGAGTGCCCCAGAGGTTCTAAAAGTGACCCCTAATGGTCCTTTGAAAAATAATCCGGGTATATTTTTAGGACCAATCTTCAGTAAAATCTAGCAGGACCTGTTTTCAAAACTGCTACAAGCTGCTACAGTCCTTACACATCCACAAAGAAACACATAAGACACAACAGTTTAGTTTATGCCTCCTTTAATTCTCCATCAAAAATGTGTGAGGTTCCAAGACAAGAACTCCCCAATTTGAATTTGGTGTCAACTTTTAAACTAACCACTGCTTGCCACCCATGCTAACATGTAATCTGATTGGCTAACTGCGCATCATACATGCTAACCTTAATTCTGATTAGTCAAGCTTGTGCATCACACAAGCTAGCCCTCATTCTGATTGGTCAATTTGTGTATCATACAAGCAGACAGTTAAACACAGCTTGTGATTGGTCAAACTTGAGTTTCTTTCAAAACAGCATGGTCGTGTGACTTTGGGGGATTTTCATATGAATTTCTATGAGTTGCCATTTGGCTCAAAAATCATATCAACGGTGGCTATATAATGAGAGATGTAATTGGCCAATCTACTCATTGCATGGCCAATTTCTTCATGGAAGTAGTTACATAGCTACCACCGAGTAGACACCGATTACCTACCCACCAGACGTACACTCACCAGCCAGGATTCCATGTTTTTTGCCGCATAGAGGGATAGTGTACACACAGTGGCTGTCTGCGTGCACATTCATGGAATAGCTATATGGTTACACCAGCTCTCAGGGCATACTGGGATTTCTCAAGGTCCATTTTGGTTTTTTTTAATATTTTTGGCATATATTTTATTAAACGTGAGGGAATTTAGGGTTTTTTGATGAGGCCCAATTCGAATTTCTTAATAAACTTCAATAAAAATTATCAAAAAATGCTAAACAAAGACCAAATGTATGGTGCCCTCATTTCGTCCACTATCAAAATGTCATCGTAGTAACTGTGGGGTAGCTACGTGGTAGCTGCATGTCTACTCTGGTACTGTCTACACCATATCCATTTTCTCTCAACCAATTGTGGGCAACTACAGTGTAGCCATTGGGGTATGTACTCTAGAGTAAACACAACACTGCATACCTAATAACTGTGTACTTTGGAAGCCCTCTCTTGCGGCTACTGCATCACAACTAGCCCAGTGTGTACTGTGCAGTAGCTGCCACGGTAGATACGGTGTAGCTACCGTATAGCTAACACATGAGTAAGAAAACGGCCATGTAGTAAGAAACCTGTACAAACACCCTTCACCCCTTATGGCATGTTTAATGAGACTCAATTTTCTGAAGATACTAATTTTTGCCGAATTCTGCATATGTTTGCTTGTAGAACAACTACTGAGAACATTTCAAAGGTTTATTGGATGAACAAAGAAAAAACCAAAAACTTGCATGATCTCTTCATAAGAGCAAGCTTGATTGATTTCAGGTGTTCATGACAGAAAATACTAAATTGTATTTTTATACTAAAAATATGGCGTTTTCAGTTTGTGCACTTCGGGGTGTGATTGATAACATTGGTAAAGATTCTAAATATGAAAAACAGGGCTAGAATTTCGGCGAGAATCTGAGAATCGATTCTCGCAAAGATTCTCGTAAACTGATTTACGTGAAACAATGTTGATTCTCGTAAACTTTAATTAAAACATAACACAGTAGTGAATTAGATGATTCACGCAAAATTTGTTTTGGGGAATCAAGACTGATTCACGTACACAGCGACGAAATTCTACCCCTGAAAAAAAGTTTTAAAAAATTGGAGGTTTTTTCTTGGAAAATGTCCTTGTGTCTCTTCAATTCATATTCCAAACTGATTTATCTGAGAGAAATAAATGATGATGTGATCATGTAGGGAAACCAGCAAAGGGTGACTTGCTTATAAACCAAAGTTTAGACCAAACGGTGAGCTTGCAGCTGTAATTCTGTCGATTCACTCAACATCAGAACTGATATGGGATGGGTTGTCGTTCCATTAGTCACAAATCAACTCTAATATTAGTTGTAAACCAATTGAGCTGCTCGGCAACTGCCTTTTGACCCAAAAACCCACATCTCTTTCCTGTTTCTCAGTTTTCTAAAATAACTTGAGGTATATCTTTTAATACGGTATAACGTTCCAACAAAATTATTTGTGCGAACGAAGGGATTTCCGCCTCTAATGAAATTAGTATTTTTTTCTTAAAATGTTTAAATCGTCCAGTGGCTTTTATATGGAATTGATATTCCTTCGAAAGTTGACAGTGACATTTGGCTGGGAATAAAAAAGGGAATAAAGAAAGCATAGTTTGAATTACATCACAGCCATACCCATTAAAGTCATGATATATGTAGTTGCAGCGAGCGGATGGCGTTGAGCACTGCTAATACTGGATTTTGACAAAGATCAAAGTTATTACGCATGCTCACGAGCAGAATCGCTCGCTGTGACTTGAAGTATATCATGAGTATAGAATCCCTTAACATAGTTTGCCTCTTCCCTGAAAGGGATTATTTCACAATTTCAGGAGAAAGCCTAATTCCCCAACCAGTTTTGATTTTGACCAGATATCATACCAAGAAAAGACACATTGTGATAATTTTCCCCACTGTGGGGTTGGTCAGGTTCAATTAAAGAAAAAGAAATCAATGCTGGGCCACTTACACCAACCACATACACTATGAGGAGGTGAGCTGTGAGTATTAAAATTTAACGACAACATCAACACAATGTGTTATATCGATGTCATTACGTTTTATCATTATATTACGTTTTAAAAACATCAAACCTTAAATACATCACATAAATACCAATCACAACCCTTTTTTAAAAAGTTAAAAAGATTTATACAAATCGGCCTCCTTTCAGGAAATTTATAACCTGAAGAGGCCTAATATCTTAAAATTGTTTCAAATCTGGGACACTATATTTTCTACGAATACAGCGCCATAATCAACGCACTCAAGTACGTTTCACAGAATGAGCACAATCACAAGACTAACACAGAGGGCGCTGGCTCACATACTAAGCAAAGGGACTATGGGTCATATAAGTAGGACCAATTTTACATAGTGCTAAAGAAATACCACTATGGATAATAATTGAAACATGGGACTATGGACCTAGCTACCCTACATGGGGGGAGGGAGTTCGTCTAGGGCATTAACTAAAGTGACAGTGACAGTGGTCATCTCGGGGTCATTTGAGTCAGTCCAAGGTTAGATTTGTTTTAATTCTTATGTTTAATTAACCGAAGTGAGGCTTTTAATTGTACATGAATGAAGTGATCCTTTGCTGGAGTTTTTATGTACAAATCGTTTTTTTGGGAGGGGGGGGGTTGAAAACAAAGTCCAGTACACAATTACAGAGGGTGCAAAATTCTGAATACCATGCAAACTTGGTCAATTTAGGTACTTCTAGAAGTTTTCCTCAAAGTAAAGTGGGGGGTAAAAGGTTCATCTCCATGTGCCCCACACCTCACCCCTCCAGTTGCTGCCCTAGGAGACACCGTAGTGATTTAGTCACATAGATCCACAAAAAAAATTTTATTACTAATATGGGTTCACCAGGTTTTCAAGCGCACTTTGTTTTTGTGTTCAACTGCTATTCCCTTCTTGAGACTTGGTCATTTCTACACTGCTTACACTTATATCCCTGTTTTCCCCTTTCCTCCTCTTACCTTTTTCAACTCAAGTGGGGAGTAGATTTGAAAGGAGGCACGTGGGCAGTAACTCGACAGTACTAAGCACAATCACATTCCTGGTGAGAACAGTTATCATAATGCCCGGCCATACGTTTTCTATCATCATATTTTGCAGAGGAACCCTTCATTTTTTTATCCCGATCCCACCCCAACTCCAGTTCTGCCAGTTTTTTGATCAAGTAAGCTAGATACTGCAATTTGGAAGTAAATAGGTCATGGTGAGAGCTGAATAGCGCAGCTCTAGATATGAAACAGAAAGCTTTTGGGGGGAGGGGTTGGGGCAGAATGAATGCATAGTCATACCAGCTACTTGACAATAAAAAAGTTCATTTCAAACAAGATTAATTCTTCCTAAAGGATTCTTCCATAACAAAAATATATTTTTGATGCAATAAAAATAACAAGTCTGAGTATAGTTTTGTAAATTTGTAAGACTAAACCTCTGTGCTAGTCTGAGATCCTGAGTATTCTTGCGGAGCTATAACAGATAGTCTAATTAATACTTCATTACTAAATTAAGATTGTTTATTGTTTGAAAACTCTATCACATGATTAAAATAGTTCAACTATAAGGCGAGAAATCGGCGCCATACGTAAATAGTACCCCTAAGCCCGCCCACATGAAATAGTTTATTTTTCAGCAGTACTATTTACGGCTCAGAGATACTATTTATGGCGCTTAATTTCGCGTAACCTACTGCGATCGCGTATGCGCCCACATTTGCGCATATTGGATTGCATTTGACAACCATATTCATTCACAGATATACATTGTTTGACGTGAGATTTATTGAATGAAAATCTAAGTATTTTTTTTCAAAAAAAATGGAAATTTATTAATGCAGTATATAAAACATATATACCGACTCTATTCGAGTGTTCTGGGCTTAAAACTATGGTCCCATCGGTGCTACATATTGCTATTTTGCTTCACTGGGGGGGGGGGGCTATCACGGGGGGGGCTATCACTGGTTCGGGGTGATAGGCCTGTAGCTCTTCATTAACTTGGGAAAATAGTGTGTCCTACTTCCCCTCCAACCATGGTCGAATTTGTATACGATACTCCAGAGTATTATTTTTTCCCTCGAAGATGGTATAAAATAGGAGTAGAGTACAGCCACAACATCGCAAGTTAACCCTAGCATATGTGTAGGCAACACATGATTGGCAGAATATCACAGTCATGCACAGAGTTGGGTGGTTGTCTCATGTGCAGTGCAAAGTCCTCTGGTCCCATGATTTTAAGAATTAAGGACATGGTGTATGCCTACTAGGAAATTCCATTTACATTTCCTAAGCAGCTAGAAACCAATTTGGGTGATTGGATGCAACCCACACATCCAGTGGATAACTCCTCAGTTCATTAACACGTAATGGATGATCTGACCCACGTTCTTGAGAGTACCATTAATGTGTACAATGCCCAGATAACACAAGTGTTGATTTAAAGCCTGTTCCTGTAAGCAAAACATTAGAATGCTTTGCTGTATGTTTGAAGTTTGTAATCTCAGTGTAATGACTATTTTGATTGATAAACTACCCACAACGGTCCACATTGCTGAACAGTTATTATAAAAAGGAAGTTGTAAATTAAACAAAATGAAATACTAGCAGTTTCACAAGATATTTTGTGAATGAATGAGGGCAATGAATGAATTGGCCAAAGTACAGTGTGAAAGTGCTGGGGAGGGGGCACTCGCCTATGAAATGGATATGGGTGTAAGGTTGGCATTTCCAAACAAAGGGGTATTCGGTGACAGGGATTGCAAAAAATAGGGGTCTTTGGGTGTATTTCAAAATTAAAGATTGATGCATGAGTATGGTTGATGCCTGACATATATGCTGTGGTTATATAATCTCTCTAAAAACAGAGATGGTTTCCCTTGATC
Organism: Ophioderma brevispina; assembly: GCA_023653785.1. Lineage (NCBI taxonomy): Eukaryota > Metazoa > Echinodermata > Ophiuroidea > Amphilepidida > Ophiodermatidae > Ophioderma > Ophioderma brevispina. Next base: position 125,138 of record JAMKCH010010881.1, read on the forward strand.
TCAAGTATTAACACTAAGTACTGACATCCTTGCTGAGCGATGGTTGTCTTTTTAAAAGACTGTTCTTGTTCAGGGTTACACTTTGTTTACAAGCATCTGTTTGATGTCATATAACACCGTGACTGCACCCTTCTGAAAGAATGTCTCCACACAATACTGACAGAGCCAAAGTTTTCTAAAATTTCTCAGAAGAAAATGCTTCCACATGCTGCAAATCGCATTTGTAAATTATGCTGAATTACTTCCTCCAAAAACATGATTAGCACTACACTCTCTTTGTGAGAGAGCGTGGCCTTGAAGTTAGGGTGCTTGCCTGTGGCGCAAATTTACCAAAAATCCCGGGTTCGAATCCCGGTGGGGTCACTTGCTGGGATTTATTCGGGTGCTCAATTCTGGATTTAATCTGTATACAGAATACCGCTCTCCTCCATGGTTCACTTGGAATTGGGCAAATGAATCATGAAACCATCCCGTCCTTCGGAGGGGACGTTAAGCCATCGGTCCTGTGTTCAGAGAGTCACAACTGTAAATATACATCACAGTCAGTGTCGAATAAGAGTCAGGGTGTAAACCCCTGATTGTTCCCAATCCGCCCCCAGTCTCACTAAGCTTACTAAGTTGAATAAATCCTGACACCACCACAAGCCATTATCAATGACTTGTGGATATGCTAAGAAGACTACACTTTCAACTATTTATTATCACTTTGGGGTTTGACAATGCATCTGTCTTATGCACAATATTAACTATGGTTTTCCTGGGGTCATTCTGAATCTTCAAGATCATTTAAAATTGAATTGATTTATACTGCACTATGCTAATTTTAAGCATACAAATAGTAAACATACATCTATGAAATAAAGCCACATGGCCTCAGTACACAGGTTATTCTCTTGTTCTTAATTGGTCCCATATAAACACAGCATAACACCCAGGCGTGATTGGTAAACATCATAATTGGCCTAGTCTTCCCCACAAAGTTTAGACAACGTCAAAAAAGTGACCCTTCTTTAAAACAAAATTAACCTAAAAAGTATACCAGAAAGCTGAAAATATGACCCAGATATGGGCATGTCCCTTATAGTCATTTTGTGTAAAAGGTCCATTCATAGTTCACTGCATTGCAGTGCAATACTGCAATGCAGCCTACCAAAATTTGTTACTGCAATCACTGGAAATCGAACCCAAATCTTCCACTTACTAGAGGGTACTCCAACCCTCTTGGTTATAAGAGGCTTGATGACATTGTAGTATTAGATATTCATCCATCTATAGCTCAAATTCTCTCAATGGGGCAATCTACACGGCAGCGCAGATCCAGATCGGATCCAGATCGGATCCAGATCTCGTATCCAGTTTGCGTCTACACGGGCAACGGCCAAACTTGATCCAGATCTGCAACGCGTACATGATGTGTACACGCTCGGTTAGTGTCGCTGCACTTTAAGCGCGTACTTTTAGGTTACGCGTAAAGTATTCCTCGATCACCGAGTTTACGCGTAGCATTTGTACACTTTACGCTTCGAAAGGGCGCTGTACTTTCGCACTCACTGCGCCGTGTAGAGTTCTTAAACGGTCTCCCGTGATCTGGATCTGTAATCTGGATCTCGGTGATGCGCATCGGATCTGGATCTGCGCTCCGTGTAGATTGCCCCTATGTCCCCACTTCTCTAGCAACAAGCATGAGGGTAGACTATGCCATAGTCGATTTTTGCATTTTTTAAAATTTATTTTTGTGTGCTGTCCCATCTTATTTAACCCAGTATTATCATCATTATCTATTATTATTGTTGTCATTTTCTTCTATTTCTAATATCGTGACGCAATTCACGCCGTAACTAAGCTTAATTAGGCCTAGATCCCTTATGACAATGGCATTATACCACAAAAGATACGCTCAGGGACCTTCATGTAGAGAGGGCACTGTTTACACATACCGGCTTTTATGCGAAATATTAATCATTCAATAGATGGCTCCCTTTATGATCCCGCTAAGGTTTGTGACCGCGAAAGTTCAGTGACCACTCCCCTCGGAAAAAAAATTGACTCGGAAAAAAAATTGACTATGTACTTTCAGCTGCGGTCATGGGTAATCTGCATTCTGTGGATTCGAATAGTAAGAAATGTCAATCATCAGATATACAAATGAATAGGACTCGTCAATATTGTTGTAGGGATGCATAGAATCGGACGAAAATATTGGTTTTTTTTAATTGAAAATAAGTCAGATCTTTGATGAATGCAAGTTCACTTCGGTATAAAAACATTCAGTTGGTAATATTTTACACGAAATTCATCTACTTTTGTGATTTTTATTTTAAAGTACGTGCAAGTTTCTCTACCTTTACCTATCGGAAAAATGAGTCCTTTATTCTTGAAAATCGATCTATCGGTTTCAAATGTAGCTAATTTGCATGCAAAATAACATGATTGGAATTTGGGGGATTTTCGCATGGAATCAGTGCACTAAATCTGTGGAGTTGGTGACTGAATCTGTGAAGTTTGTGACCGTTTTCCGCTGTTTTTTTTTCCGAGCAGATAGAGTAGTAGTAGTATGGGTACCATGCCGCAAGATACGTGGGCTACGCACGGTGTATATCTCTTGTGCAGATCAAACGGGCATGAATCATGACAGGCAGAGGGTACACGCATAAGCTGCCGTGGAGTGATCACTTTGCGTTGTGTTTTTGACGGGTGGTGAGGTTAGAAAAAAATTACGTTAACTCTGCTTATAATGTCAAATTGATCCCGGAAAAAAATTTACAGGATGCCGTGTAACATGTCACGCGCTGTTGACAAGTACGCTCATTACTCCCCTACACCAATCAGCGAGAGGCGACAGCCCAAAACATGATTCATCAAAAAACAAAGCAATGGTCATATGATTCCTTGCCTGAGAATTACGCTCAGCGGCCCATTACGGCACATGCCGTTCACCACTTGCTGTGATTAATTCACCATTACTCGCTTAATACAAGTCATATACAGTTCTAATCTGCCACAAATAACAATGAATAATTGTTACTTAAAAGACAGATACCGATTCAAATAATTGCCTCTCAACGTAAAAAATTATGGGTTGGGTTTCTTTTTCAACAAAACCTTATTCAAATGCTTGGCACTTTCGGTTGTGTGTGCAAAAGCCAACACGGGGCACAAGGCTCATGAATATCATTCAAAGAGATAACCCGCCCCAGATTCAAGCCCCGCAAATCTTTGTTAGCCATTGGTCATTTGGTTCAAACGATGACATCAAATTATACACGAATCCGACGGGGGAAGCCTCGACAAGGACAACCCTCTACGTTCGCCGCCCATTACTGGGGGGCATTCCCGGCCACCAAACACACATGACACAGTACACCACACGCAGCATATTGCTAAACGAACAAAATAAAAGCCCATACTCTGATAAGAAGAATTACAACCTACCTTTTTTGCCAATGTTTAACAAATTTCACCGTTATTTCCATGGATTTATGGAAGGATGATGTCAGGGAATGGCCAAACTGGAATTCCAGGGCAAGTGTCTTACTGTTGTGTAAAAATTGAAGGTTAATCTCGCCCACTTGCGTGACTGAGAAATGAACGCTTATGGTTAGAATACGTGTTTAAAAATGGTAGAACAGCAGCGTGAGAAAAATAATTTTTCGTAAAATACAAACATCCAGGGACAAAATAAAGTAAACAATAGAAATGTTGATATTATCGTGTACGTGAAAACGTGAATAGTCCCAAAGACGATCGTATTTGCTGAAACGTGACATCTTCCGATGCGGGATGTTGGTGTTTTAGAAAGGAAACTTCCGTGCCCATGTGTGATCGATTTTGGAGCCTGACAAAATTAGTCTCGTTTTTGCATGGATGTGGTACGCCTGGACTATCAGTGCACGTGAAAAATGGACCGGCGAGTTACAATACAATGTGGTAGTTTAGACGGAAATGGATACGATGATTGTTCATTGGTGTATTAGCGAGTGAATTCGCACGCAGTTTGTTTCCATTTTTGTAACTTTTCATCGCTATTTGTGCAGCCAAGGAATATTACATTTTTTCCTGAGCGCCCTGTGATTATACAAATGGATAACAGTGAAATGTGTGGTTTTTTGCCCGTCAGAACTGATCAAAATTATCGATTCTTGTGGTACACGTACAACATAACGCGGGTGGTTGTATAACGAGAAATGCAAAAAGATGCCCCCAGCATGGGGGAATGGGTGAGTGCGCCCGCCCACGGGTAGGGGCGATAATTAGTCGCCGTCGGATTCGTGTATATTAGGGTCCGCCAACTTTTGGACGGAACTTGCCATCATAGAAACCATGTTAACAATCCGACCCTAAGTGAAAGTAAGTAGTCCAATTGCACATGCCCACCCGGTGGTGAAGTGAAAATTGACGGGGGGGAGAGTATATTATCGCGCCCTCAATTGACCTGCAGATAAAGTAGGGGGGGGGGGGGGTATTGGGGGGGGGGGTAGGGAAACGATCTGCTCGATTTGGGCATGGGGGATTTCCAATATAAAGTGAAATTCTCAACGGTTAGTAGTTCTCCGCCCTCTACAGCAGCTATTTTTTATCATTTCTCTTTGCGATTAGGCCTACTGGGGGGAGGAAAACACACACACATACAATTGGAAAAAAAAAAAAAAGTAATAAAGTAAACAAAACAAACACAAAAAACACTTGGACTACAGATAGTCTAGGCATGAGGGAGAAATATTAATTCTAGAAGGATGTCTGTGGTAATTATGAGCTATAATAATATAGACGTACGGGCACGGGCTGGCGCTAAAAATGCGAAGCCCGTTCTCCATGCGATCGGACCATTTTGGGGGGATGCTACCGTTCCCAGGCCTACCACTTGCGAGGTCTCTGTCGATGATGTGTGATCGGTGGCGGCCAAATGTGATTTGGATGTCGAGAGATTGCGTGTAAATAAAGACAAAAACGT
>JAMKCH010010882.1:0-33169 GCA_023653785.1 Ophioderma brevispina
ATCCAAAACTAGTAACCCTCTCCAGGCCATTCCCAGGAAATGGGCCTTGGGGAAGGACAAAGATGAGCAAAGGATCATGGATGCCTAGTGGCCCGATGAGTGATGGGGACCGATGCTAGCGTGGGACGGCTACTAGGCATGGGCGCACCGAATTTTTAATGTGGCATAAGGGGTGTCTGATGGCTTTTTTGAGCACAAAAAAATGACTAGTGGATCATTGTAAGTAGACAGTGATAAAAATAGAAACAATCCTCACAATTTGGTGAGTGTATAAAGGGAGAGTGATGAATATATAAAAAAAAATTCACATCAGAGAAAGCCAGTAGTGAAAAACCTTTTCAATATCTCCTTCCTTCCTTGTTGTATGTGGTCCTTCAAACCTTGCATGTCGTTTTGTTTTCTGGTCTTCGCTTATGTAATTAGTATATCATGTTGCGACACGTTACGGTGCCTGCGCGACCAATGGCACACAAAGATCAAGTGGTGTAACGCGCGTGCTTCATACATGCGGTTCGACCATTTTGCCACCGCAACCAATTTTTGTTTTCATGATAGGTATGTGACAAAAAATTTTCAAAAACAAGGAGGAAGTCTTAGCAAAGGTGTTCTATTGGAAAGAACATAAAAATAGCTTTTAAAATGACCCAAAATCAATGTTATAGCCCCACATTGAACAAAATTACATAATTTTTTTATTTTCAAACAACGCCCAATTTTCATCCATTGTAAAACAATAGAAATAATGGGACAACGTGTGACCATTTTGACACTTTTTCGCAATATGCACATGACACTTCATGTAACTCTTGCTTGTCTCTGTATGTATTTGAATGGATAAAAAACACATGGAAGCATAAAACCAGGTCAATTAGAAAGAACTATTAAAAAACTGTTTTAATTTATAATAATTTAGCCAAAATACAATTTTTAAGTAACTGTTCAAAATAGTTAATGAATTTATTAAAATAAGTCCCGCAACTTTTTGGTATTAATCCTAACTTGGTGGAACTTGCAAAATAAAAAGCATTCAAGTTTAATACCAAGTATCGCAGCCTTTTAGTGACAATATAAAAATATTCTGAAGTATACCAAATAGGTATTATTAATTAATAATTACAAAAAAACAAAAAAACTACAAAAAATACTCAGAATACAAATTATGCATAGGCACGCTATATGGTGTTGACATGATGATCACTTACATACACGGCCGCGTGTTGACATTTAGGGATAGCGGGCCAGTAATACAACTATTGATGACAGTGTGTGTTGTTCAAGTCAGTCCAGGAGTCTGAATGAACCACATTTTTATACATCAAAGACAATGTTTCGCGTTGTCACATTGAGAAAATTATAAAAATGTAAGTGGATATATGTACATTAGAATTAATAACACTATTTGTTTGATTTCAAATTTTAAATGCATTTAAAGTTGCCCACAATGAACACAGAAATTAAGACTTAAGAACAGCGAACCCATACATGTGTCGTTTAGTGTCGGTATGGCATGCATTGCCTGGGGATGCGCGCTGGCAGTTATCGAATGGTTCAGACCTCAAACATGTCATTCGAGATTGTGTTCAAAAGCATGGTTTCGGAGCTCAGATCAAACAAATGCTTGATCAATAAATAGATAATGTATAGTCTTAGTCTACAAAACTACAATAAAGTAAATAGTACATAGAAGATCGGAGAAACTGGCGAGCACAGAACCTAAATAAAGACGAAAAATACACGGTCTCGACACGGAGGCCTCTTGGTTCTAGGCGTGAGAAATCTGGGCCACAGAGGACTGGGTTGATGTGGCTTACCAGTGAACGAGCACTAATGTATTTCCAGTCTTTATTCAGAGTTTCAAGAGGCGTCATTCTAGTTTTTATAGTATAGAATGGGAGGGCCTTATATGCATGATTCTAGCAGAATCTCATGACCAAAGCGAAACTCAATTCAAGGCACGCGAGGATCAAGTAATGATACAACCCGAGAAAGTAAACTTGGTAAATATTACATACGAAGCTCGGGAAACTGGCGAGCAGCGGCACCCAGAACTAAAATCAAAGACGAAAAATACACGGTCTCGACCCGAAGGCCTCTCGCCTTTCTAGGCAAGTTGTGAGAATACCACTGGGCCACAGAGGGACTGTTTACGTGGAACCAAAGTGACGACACGCGCTAATGTATTTCAGTCTTTATTCAGAGTTTCTGGATTCCTCGCGTGCATTGAATTGAGTTCGCTTCGTCATAGATTTGTTTAGAATCATGCATAAAGGCCTCCATTCATAATTATAAAAATATAATTACGGGCGCTGAAACGCTGATGAAATGTTCCTGCGTATACGTGCAGGACCCTATTTTAAATGTGAGAAATGCCGAAGGAATGCCTTCATTTTATCACCCTATTATGATTTATCAAAGAATACTGGTTTAGAAGAGACCTACAATATTTTACTTTCTGGCTACACTGTTTTGTCCAATATTGATTAGTTCAACTTCTGTAGCATTAAGACAATTGAGCACCAGAAGTTTTGCTTCTACAGGGGAATTTTATCTGATCACACTGTATAATCAAAAAGTACACAAGAATATGGGTTATATCTGTTTTGAAAGCAACTGGCTTCCATTACCAATGACCCGGAAAAGATTTACTCTGAAAAATGTCCCTATTTTTTATAGGACTTCAGGTGAATCCTTGCCTCATTTTTAAGCGGGTGTTGTGAATCTTGAATGAAAAGGGCGCTTGCACGGCAGGTCAATAGGTTATCTTGGCCAGACCTGCCTCCAGAACAACCCAAGCATGCAGAGAATACAAAGGAATCACCTGCAGAAATAGCTGAAATGTTCAGGTGAACCAGGAGCATGTATTCTTCGCATCCTTGGATGATCTGAAGGGCAAACAAAAGTCCATTCAATATAATTTACCTTCCGTGCAAGGGCCCTATATTTTATTTTACACAAAGAAGTGAATACATGTGCCATGGCATGTTTTGCAATGGAGCGAGCGGTCCAAATCTTCCCGGTTTTACATAAAGTGTGTAATTTCTAGTATCAAATGCAATTTTTGGTCCTTTTATTTAATCAGTTTTAAATGGAAAGTTTTGAGGCCAAGCAAGACACTCCAAAAAGTAAATGTGCAAAGAAATGCATTTTTAAACTTAAAATTCACTTTCTCACTGCAAATGTTACATGGACACAATGCAACATTTGCAACAAACAAGATGATTTTTGACCTACTTTTGTGAGGATTTGATTTTTTTGATAGATATAATTATGTATTTTAGGACACTTATTCATATCAAAGTCAAACCAATTTTCAAACTATCCTGTTTTCAGATCATTTTTTTTCAAATAAAATACTGTTTTTCTGGCGAATGTTACATTTGATGGACAAAAATGGGAAAATTGTGTCCGTCAAAAAGTATAACATTCACCCCTCAAGAAGTCTCATATCTTGAAAACTACTTGTTGTAGGCAACTCAAATTTCTAGATTCTTTTGTGAATTTCATGAGTTCAAATAGGTAAAAACATCTGAAAAAGTGACCAAACAAAAATTGTACTGAAAAATGTGATGTGCCCTCTCTCGTGAAACGTGCCATAATTAGTTAAAATAGGATAGGAGGAAACAACAGCTGTTTCAAGGTTTCAAAACAAAACTGAAATCGGTTTTGAAGGTTTGGGTTTCAATTTTGTATTGAAAATTTGTAAAATTACAAGAAATGTCAAAGGCAAATATCCTTCAAAATCATTTTCCTCTCAAAATAAAAAAAATCAAGCTTGATGAAAAGTGAAAAAGTGATCAGATTGTCCATGTGCATTTGATGAAACATGACTGATTTAAATCAATTAATGAGTTATGACTAATAGAGTATCTAGACTCATTTAAATCATTCTTATTGAATGATTTCAGGCGATACAATATGATGAAGCTTATAAATGTTCAAATCATATTTTAGAAGCTGATTAGCAAACAAGTGTTTAATTATTTTAGGTCCATTTTTGTGATTTGTAATTATCGGAAACATGTATCATCAGTTGAGGTCCCTGGATGCCAGTTTTACTTTTTAAAATGTGCAAAACTGCAAAATAAAACAAACTAGGCAGAAAGAATTTTAAAAATACAAATTTATCAATTTCTAAAAATTAAAAAAAATATCAAAAAAAAAAAAAAAAAAAAGGGGGGGGGGGGGCGGACATAATCTGCTCGATTTGGGCATTGGGGATTTCCAAACGGTCATTTAGGGAATTCTTGCGTGTATTTTCTATGGCAGCCTCGGTCCCAGTAACATTGCAAAATCAACTTTTAAGCCTTCGTTCAATACATCTTAGTAATATCATGATAATTTAGAAAAAAATGATTGTCTTCAAAATCCGTCGGGGTTAGTGGATTAACCTCGCTGCAAAATAGTGTAATTAAGAAATAAAGGGTTTGCAGTGTCATTTATGGGCGAATAATGTGTCCGAGGTCAGAAAAACCTTAATAATGGGCGAGGCGCAGCCGAGCCCATTATTTGAAAGTTTTTCTGGCCGAGGATACATTATGAGCCCATAAATGACACTGCAAACCCTTAAGCTTTATTTCTATTCTATTACATAAAACAGCTTCATGTAATAAGAAAATGCATTGGCGACCCATTATTGCAGAATAATGGGCAGTAAACTGACCAATCAGAATGCTGCATTTTCAATAATGGACAACAGAGGTAATAGAATTTCCAGTCATAACAGTCATTTAGATTTAAATATTCGTGACCAGGCCTAGCCTTAAGTCAAGTCTGTGTGTGAGACCGTTGGATATGCGTAAAGAGCGCCCTCCTACCGTTAAGTCTTTGAATAAGACTAGCACTCGGGCTACGCCAGAAGCTGATGCTGTTCTGTTGCTGTTAGGTTGGCATGTCCTACCCCCCCTGAAAAATATAAAAAAGTTGATTTAAATCAGTGGTTTAAAAAAAATCAAACAACCCTGGCAGATGCACCTCCTGGAATCTTTGCTTGATATATGCTGTGATACGTGGGACTCCTGTGTGCAGGTTTGACTCTGTAAAAGCGACTGTTTACCTCTTTTCGAGGCCAACAGTCACAGTCATGAAAACATTAAAATAGTTATTTTACATACGATCTCAATCTTCGGTTGAGATTTTTTGCAGAATGGATTCAGCTACTCTATTGATTCACATGTTGAGATTCAAGTAATAATAATTCTATTGAAGGGGTGGCACCAGAGTTTAAGCAGATAAATTATATGTAATTTTTTTTTAACCCTATATGAGGTAATTGTGTTATTTTTCGCCCCCTCCTATGATTTTGCCCTGGCACCACCCCTGTTCTGGGCCATTCTTCGGGAAGTCACACATGTGACCGAACTATATGCTCCTCATGAAAAAACAACCAATCTAGCAAAAGGGGACACATTATTTTTTGGTTAGGTTTGGACAAAACTTAATCAAAAATGATATTTCCATATTCGCTAGATTTTTTGTCGTGGGGGGCCAATAAAGTTTAGTCATGTGTGTGACTTCCCGAAGATTGGCTCTTCTATTGTATGTTGAAATTTTGTAATTTTTTGTGACGCCTGAACGAATGTTCATGGAGGCACATACTAGTCCAAATTCTGTGTGTCCGTATGTATATCCGTATGTCCGTCCGTATGTTCGGTTAACCTTTTTTAAAATGCTCTGTAGGCTAAACGCTTTGCCCAATTTACTTCAAACTTGTTTATATTCCTGACTGTAGCTAGATCTGGACAAAGGCTGCTATATAAAATGTACATAAAATCTAAAAAAAAAAAGCCCTATAAAGCAAACCTAGCTCCTAGAAGTATGAATTATGCAAGATTGAGAAAATTAAAGGCTGACCGAGAGATTTTCTGATCTAGACTAATCGCCCAGTTCTCACATCAACAATAATCCTCAGCTATCATCAGTAACACAGCCTGTGCCATGCATGGATGGAATAAATCAAGGAGGGCTTTGCTTACTCAACTTTTAGGTTCATGCTACAATTAGGCAACACCTGCTGAGCTACTCTAGGGATTTTCATCACTTCCAATCTTTGCATTTTGCCAACCAGTGTCGCCAAAGTACTCAACTATTTTCACCTGTGGCTCACCTTCGAAACTGCACAGATTCAGCATGGTAAAAATACATTCAATATTTCCCTTGCATTGACGTGAGAACCTGTTGCTTTGCTGGGGAAAGTTACGAAAAACGGGTTTGCAGTACCGTGAAAATAGATTTATTTTTTACGATCGCAAAATGGCCGCTACGGCATCCGAGCTGCCTATGGGACGTTTATCAGAAAATAGCGCCGCCACAGAGTACCGATTGTCGGGTTCCTACTGGAGGCAAGCCATTATGTCTAGAAATCTAAGGCAGGTTGTGGGCAGAATTGCCAGAGTCGCCCTTGATGTTTTTCAGCTTTTGAATTCACATCTCTGCAAAAACACTGCCTCTTTGTTTGCATGAGAGTGGATGAACAGCCTATTTGGATGAACAGCCTTATTGGATATTGCATACCTATACTGGCACACTTTGAAGATGATTGACTCCTGGGGGGTGATGGACCCATGGGGTGATTGACCCATGGTGACCTCTTCACTTTCAATATTTATACTTGTTGGTAAGAGCTTATGATTGAAGGACATTGATTTGAGCTTAGCTATTTCACACAAGAGTGGGGGCATTCCATCCTAACTAAAAAAATCAAGCAACCATCACCTCATGGATTATTTTTTCTTTTGGTAGACTGAAAAAAATGCTGAAAATTTAAGATTTGTACTACTTTTCACTAGATAAATTAACACCTGTCTTGGAATTGAGCTCTTGTAAAGACAATTTTTTTGTGAATTGTTTTCCTCTAGATATTCACCATGTCATCAGTGAGAGCAAGTGACTCAAAAGGTTTTGGAATGGATGAGAACGAGCAGTCCTGGGTTCGTAAGATGCTGTATGGAAGTGGTCCTAGTGCCGAGCTTGAGGAATTGGAGGAGGAAAAGGAAGTTGTAGGGGTGGAGCCCAGGTATATGGATATTTTACAAGAGAAGCCAAGCTTTTTAGAAAAGTAAGTGATTCAACGTCTAAGAGTGTGGGCGATTCAGATAATTAAATCTAATAGGAGACAATGTAGGCAATCATGGAAATTGAGTGCTGATAAATGCCTTCTAGCATTTAGTGAAAAAATAGACCAGTGCTGATTAGTGCCTCCTGGGCATTTACCCCTCACGAACCAGAATGCTGATAATTGCCTGCTGGGTATTTTACTCAATAGAAGGTAAAAAAAGTCTGATCCTGCACCAAACAAATGCCTATGAGTGCTGGCTGGGCAATGACACACTGTGTATTCACAGCTGTATATCTGCTAACAAAAAAAAAACAAAACAAACACTAAAACAAAATGGGGGAAAAGCTGAATGCCTCTGTGTGCCTGCTGGACATTTACCCCTCAGAAACTTAAGTGCTGATGCCAGGGCTGTAGCTAGGCTTCATTTACAGTGCTGTCTTTGTGTGCAGGATTGTGTGTGATTACTTAACTGTGGAGATGTGCTTTTTATGGTTAAGACTTGTTCCTGGGGTTCCTCAAGATAATATGGGTAAGAACATGCCTCCAAGAATCTGGAAGTGGGATCCACACCATCCCCATATATCTATTTTGTTCAAAATGGAACAAAAAATGAGATGCAGTTATTTTGCCAAATTTAGCACAGTTAAGAGATTTGTTTATAAATGCAAGTTTACAATTTTGTGGAAATTTTGCCTCATGATTGAGGAAATTTGCATACTTTGACAAACTTTAGAAAAATCTTGAAAGAGTGGCTCTTTATACAAAATTGGCATGAAGAGATGGTTGAAAATGAGATCCAGTGGCATGTCCTTGTATGATCATCAGTGTTGAGAACCCACAGGCTAGTTTCACATTAACTTTACACCATAGTTCAGGCTGGACAGGTAGTGCAATAATGAGTGGACATTTTCCATTATTCTGATTGATGGTAAGAGAGGTGTGCAGAAACCATCACTTAAGCATATTTTTTCCCTTTACTACTTATTTGCACAGACCAGAAGTAAGAAAGCAAGTTTACAGACCACCGCCAGATTTGATTGACGTGCTGCGAAATATCACCGTTGAGGTGTGTCAAGTGTCTGCAGTGTCCGATTGGCAGCAGGTGCCACTCAATGATAATGAAATCAAATATAAGGTATGATCTGAAGCTTTGAAGTATACTTTCATGTTTGCATTCAATTTAGACTGCGCTTGCCTGCTCGATCATAAAAGCAAGTGGCTGGGAAAATATTAGGACTTGCAGACTGCACCTTGGGGTTTCACACCTGTAGAGTACAAGTCCCATTCGTTCCTGTACAAAATGGGCGAGACGAAAACATTTTCTCCTCAATGGAACATCTCAGACCTTAACATTCTGCTTGAAGATCATTATATCTCCTACCCGCTCAGTCATGAAATTAAGGTAGTTATCCCCAAATTTTTCGACCTACTGAACCATGAAGACTAGCATGCACCATGGACTCTGGAGGTCAGGGCACTTTTTCAGTCCCTGTAAGAGTACGGTTAAGATTGGTATGTCAGATCAAAATAAAAGTACCAATGCCAACCTTTTTTTGATATTCCTACAGATTTTATACTTAAGGCCTAAAAAAAGGTTTGTTTGCCCTTTTCCGACCGACCCACCCAAAAAAATCGGAAATCACGTGTCGCTTTTTTTTTTTTTTTAATATTTAAATTTCGGATTTAGAAGAAAAAAAATTAAAATACAAATTAAACTCCCCCAAAATGAATTTTAAATCAATTTCCTGTAATACACCCCCCTCAAATGCTCGTGGCAAACCAATTCCAAGCAGTCTCCGGTAGTATGATGCACATTTTAATATGAACGGCAAAATAGAAAAAAGCTTCCAAGAAAGGAGCAAATTTCGTAAAAAAATGTGTCGCTTTCATGATACAAAACATTAAAATACTGTACCTACAATTGTTGAATAAAAGCCTTCAGACTTTATTACTGGATAATGTTATTGAACAAAAATTAATATATAATTAACCAATCAGGGCACGTATTAGTATTATTGACAACATTATTGACCTTAGCCACGCCTATTTTGTAGACACGACTTCCGGGTCAAGACAAAATGACTGAGGTGTCAAATTGTGACTGGGCGGCGGTTTTAGAATTTTGAATGGAAAACGCTACGTTTAGAACCTTTAGAACAATTTAACATACTGTTCAGTTCACAGAAAGTTTCTGTGCACATTTCAAGCATTTTATTCCATATTTTCTGATTTCGGTACAAAATACACATGCAGTCTGAGCTAGTCTGAGCCTTAGTGCACGGTCCCAATACTAGAAATGTGCTGTTCTAGAGAGGTAGAATAGCTGAATCCGACCACCATCGATAGGTGTGTGTTTTGTACATGGCATGGCGACTCGACAAAAGGATGGGTTTGCAACTTCTGGTCTAAAGGGTGTTTTCATAAAATATTTTTGACACATTGTTAGATTTTATTTTTAATATCGTCCATGAAATACGTAGTACAATACTGTCAAATTTGCGTGTGATTTAAAGATGACACCTGACAGCTAGCTGCGCTGTGCGTTTCACAGCAAAATACGGTGCTTACGTTGTATTTTACCACGTCGCATCTGTCAATTTGGATGCGACATTTGATAGTTTGTACCAAAACTTACTAGATACAAAGTATTCCGTGCTACAGTTGGAAAAGGTATTGGTGGCTGCACTACCAAATCGCCCTTGGCAGAATGTTGGTCGCGGTGAATCAATGTCATTTTGAAAGACATTAAACTTGTTTAGATAACATAAAATTTGATGCCATTGCATTTCTCCTGTGTCTTGTATTAAAAAAACAAAAAAAAAACATCGACCGACCGACCATCCCTCCCGATTTTCATGCTTCAGTTTTAGTCAAACGTAAAACCGGTGCCATAAACACACCATCATTTTTCAGCAGGGGCCTGACTTACCTCTGTTTCTCAAGTTATTTACTGGTGGAATCCTTGCGTGCATCTCTAAATGCAAGCATTCTGAAAGACCGAGAATGGGAAGTTGAATATTGATCAAATGCAACGTGTTAAAAATGTAGCCATGCATGGCCATGTGAAAATTCTTTACTGCAATAAAGTGTCTTTTATAGCAAGTATATGTTTCTTAATTGACAAAAGCAGATGATATGAAACAAAGCATTAATATATTCTTTGAAATTATATGAATTTTTAAAGGTGCTTGTTCTGATCATCTTTGGGACCCCCCTGATTTACCCGGAAGTAGTATCAGTTTTGATATCAGATGAAAGGCCGTATTTTTCTCATTGTCGTCCTGAAATTTCAAGATATAGATAAAAAACTACTGTTTTAATGGTTAGCCATCAATATTAGCATATATAGTGAATAGGACGTTGCACTATGCATTATCGCGTCTAGCATCAAAACCACAAGTTTGTTTCCCCACGGTACTTGATGGTCAATGTGTACAGGTGTCATTCTCTCATATCAAGTAGAGAACCTGATAGACAAAAATCGGAACAAGAACCTTTAAGGTATTTATTACAGAAATTTGATGATAAATAAAGGCATTCCCTTTGAGTATTCTTTTGACTGATGTATTGATTGTTAATAAAAATCTACTGTATTATCATGACAGGTGTTGTCCAAGTGCTCAGAGACTCTCAGACACGATGTTCCCAACTTCCTCCTGAACCAGATGAAGAAGATCTCGGATGTCCTAGCCTTCTATCAGGAAGAAGTCAAAGACACAACTAAATTTGATGAACTTGTTGCGCAAGAGTTACCGGACAATCTCAGGATATATTGGGACTACAAGGATGACTCCAAACTGGAGATTTATCAGGACTACTTGGATTATATAGAGCCAAGGTCCAAAGTACGATCAAGGGATATACCAAAAATCAAATATGTATGATGTGACAATGTATCTAACTATTAAATAACCAGGGTGGCGAACGTGCAACTTGCTACAAAACTCGCAACAAGTACTCCCACACCCTACAAACCATGCAGAGCAGAGGCCAGAAAATGCACTTTGTCTTGTGCATTGCAATTGCAACATCAAACAAACAGGAGTTTCAGTAACCTGACACACTTTCTTCATACACACTTATGAATTTGGAAAGTCTTCACAGAATAAAGTACATGTTTATTCCATTAAGGTTTCCAAATTCATAAGTGTCGGAAAAAAGTGTGTCAGATGGGTCAGGTTACAGAAACTCCCCAAATAAACACAATGATGGGTGTTTCTGTAAGGTGACCCATCTGACTCACCTTTCTGACACACTTATGAATTCGGAAACCTAGTATCCTGGAATAAACATGTGGTTTATTCCTTGAAGGGTTTCTGAATTCATAAGTGTGTCAGAAAAAAGTGGGTCAGATGGGTGACCTTAGGGAAACAACCACAATGATGTATATTATATACCTCATATATAGATCCCTGTCATCTGATTGGTTAAAAGTGGAGGCATAAATTCAACTAGCTTCAAGAATTGAACCAAAAATGAACTATGCCCGGGACACCTCTTCCCAGCGTAAAAGACTGTCATACGGACTATTCATCCGTATTATGAGTGTACACATTGAAGCTGGTGTAAGAGATAAATATAAGCAGACCGTATTTTGCAGGGGGGGTAGGACATGCCAACCTAACAGCAACAGAACGGCATCAACTTCTGGCGTAACCTGAGTGCTAGTCTTATTCAAAGACTTAACGGTAGGAGGGCGCTCTTACGCATATCGAACGGTCACACACAGACTTGACTTAAGGCCAGGCCTGGTCACGAATATTTAAATTTAAATGACCGTTATTGGAAATTACACTATTTCGCAGTGGGGTTAATCCACTAACCCCGACGGATTTTGAAGTCAATATTTTTTTCTTAAATTATCATGATATTACTAAGATGTATTGAACGAAGGTTTAAAAGGTGATTTTGCAATGTCACTGGGACCGAGGCTGCCGTGCAAAATACACGTAAGAATTCCCTAAATGACCATTTGGAAATCCCCAGTGCCCAAATCGAGCAGATCGTGTCCGACCCCCTCTGGTATTTTGTTTACTCGTACTGGGGAGTATGTGCTGTAGTAAAGTCTGATACAAACATGAGCAAGGGAATGGCTGAATCGCAGCATAAGTATTCATGCTTTGAGCTTGTAGGAATCAGAGATGCACCTCTTAAGGCTAATACCAAACGGCAGGTAAAATACACTGTGAAGATATTCAAGGATTTATTTGACACTGATGACGGCCATCTGCAGGCCGTGTAAAAGTTGCTGAATTCGGAGCTGCAAGGAAAATTGTACGCATCTTGCCGACAACAAAATGGCAAGAAGTCGATTACGGCGATCCGTTTTGGACTCCAACATCACTTCCTCAACACAAGAAAGGTTGATTGCTAATTCTTCACAAGTTCTGGACCCTAAGTTACACAAAATTGTTAAACCATGCGTGCACGCCATGACATGGCCTACACATGATATAGGCCAGCATCTTGGTTTAGAATGTTCTTTTAACCAATCAGATGACAAAAATCTATATATTCGGTATATAAACCAAATATTGACTGCTTTTTATTCGGAGCATGGTTGAAACTATAGGCCCTCGGTGATCTCGAAACCTTACCATACCCCTCGGCTTACACCTCGGGGCATAGTATGGTTTCGAGATCACCTTGGGCCTATAGTTTCAACCATGCCCTCATAGCAGTCAATATTTGTATACTATGTCTTGTCTGAAGTATGAAGTGACAACGCGCGTGTATACTCAGTGCCACCTTTCAGTTGCAGTCTGCGCGCGCTGAAAGTCGGTACAATGTATACGCACACATTGCTACCTTGTACTTCGAGCTGGACAGAGTATATGCATGAAATCACTGACTGGCCCAGCAACACCCAGGTGGCACCATGCCCACACCTATGGGCACGGTGCCCGAGGGAATTCCACAGTTTGAATGTGCACCGAACCTCGCATCTTTCTCTTGCTCTTCGACATTTATTCCTCCCATCTCTCCCGGGACATAATGTAGGCTTTAAAATACATCGGTCCTCAGACCGCATGTGTTGCCTGCCGTCGCGATTTGTAATGATAGGCCTCATATGACCTTTGACCTTGCCATGTTACCCTTTGACCTCATCAACAAATGAGGGATCCAATGTTGCACCTATTGACTCAAGTTTGGTTCCAATTGAACTTCCTTTTCAATTTAGGTCAATTTTACATTTTCATCCTATTTTACAACTTGACCTCACATGACCTTTGACCTCACATGACCTTTGACCTTGGCATGTGACCTTTGACCTCATCAACAAATGAGGGATCCCATGTTTCATCTATGACTCAAGTTTGGTTTAAATCCATCGAAGTATGCGGATATTACAGGCAAATGTTAACCCTTTTTCACAACAACAGACAACAACAACAGACATCAACAACAGACAACAGTGGACAAGTGATCCCTATGTGTCTTCCTGCCTTAAGGCAGGCGACACAAAAACAGGGATCAATCCAGATCACAAAGGCAACATCTTATGGGGATGCATACTTAATCGGCAGATATCCATGATGCTAGTCGTGCGAACATGCTGTGTGCTGGATACATATGCTTTGATTGTGTCAAATGCATGTGTAAAAGGTTAGTGTCAACCGATATCTGCTGATAGAATATGAACCCACCAATTGTCTCTGATTACTGCATTGCTTTGGTGATTTGTGACATCTACTTTGATGCTTGATAGAAGCGACCACCTAATGAATTGATCAACAGGCACTAGAGACAAAAAGTGGCAATCACTTGCAATAGATGGATTTTAGGTGTTCCAGAATGCATTGTATTATACTCCCATGGGTTGAATGCATCACAAGTTAGTTGCTTTCAACATGCAACAGACTCTACACTAGCTACATAAAATACAAAGTCAGTTATCAGGGGCCACTCTCTCAGATGTGCAATTTCAGAAATGCACTGAACTTGCCCAATCCTCATTCATGTGAAGTGTACACCACATAACTGTTCCTATGTGGTTGACAAAGTGGTAGCTATGGCCTGTGAATAAATCAATTTTGATATAAATTAGTCTTTGTGTTTGACTCACAATTGTTGGTATTGATGTCAATTTTATGTATGTATGTATTTTTGTAGCTCCATATTTTTTTGCTTGCAAGACAGTTTTCCATTTCATACCTTTGGTCCAAGTAGATCAAATCATTTCACATGATGACAAGATTGCACTTGGCTTAGACCAAAAAAATGGTGTTCAAGCTGACGCGCGTGATGTAAATTTTGTGATAAATTAAAAAAAAGTTTTTTTTAATTTTCAAAAAATTGTTGAAAACTAAAATGCATGTTCGTGCGATTGCGGCTATCGGTATTGAACTGATTGTTAATTTTTATCATGTAGATGGAGGAAGAGACAAACAGGCTTGTAAGCATGATCACTACACCACCAACAAACAAATAGTATACCTTCTATTTGTCAAGATTTCTATCCTAGGTACTGTGCCACCACGCCTCAATGTGGTGTATTTAGTCTAGCTGCAATTCGACTACAAGGTACCCCGGAGAGATCTAATTTCTCATGCCTTCTTCCCTTTCCCCTAACCACCACCCCCCTTCTCCCCTCCTTCGTCCCTCTCCCCGGGTGCACATCACTATATTGCGCCTCCCTTAGACTTGTATTGAAAATTTGTGTTCTATCTTGGCCTGAATTCAAGTTACCTGCATTTTCAGAAAATGGAGATGCACAGGTGTTTGCAAAAGACTTTTTATAACAATCCCCCAAGTGATAACAAATGTTCCGTAAAATTTCTGATCAGCGTGCAGTTATTGTCCGTTGTATTACCTTATACACAGTGCGCTCACAATTGATGCGTGACCTCGTGCATGTGTGATTTAAAGTATAGGGGTTTCAATAGTTAGCCATCGGATGCTGCAAAGTTATGCTCAAATTCAACAGAATTTCACACGATCTAGGAAATTATTCTGTCTTCAATGGTCGACAAATTTAAAATGTCAGTCGGAAGATATCGGGCTTTTTATTTATGGACCATGTCCGGAATCATATCAGAAAACTATACTATTACCAATACCTGGCACGCGAATGGGAAATTCACTCTAACTTTTGTCTGAGTAAGGACGGAGGACCGCTATATTTCTGATGCGTAATAGAAAAAGATTTGACCTATGTACTTGTAACTTGGTCAATCCAGCCCATGCTTTCCTTATATGGCATGCAAAACAAAGGATCGATTGGACCTGGGAAGGTAACGGCGGTTGAGAGTTATATGTAAATGACTTCCTGATGGCAAAATACACCGCTCCAACCAGTACTGCAGTTAGGGCAGAGTGTTACTCAAATTGGCAGTTAAACTGGCCGTTAATTCACTGAGCATGTCACGTGGCTACACTAGCATACGGTAAAAGGTAAGCTGGGTAGTGACACAATAATCCAGGTTAGTGTGGTAAAAGGTCGTGGGTATTTGCGTGGAGATAACGGCACATGTATTTAGCGATTTCTCGTAGGGTATTAATTTCGCTATACTAAAATTTTTGCCCGAAACCGGTAAATGCATCTTATGCCAGTAAAACAAAACAAAGCTTAAATCAACACTATTTCTTTCAGGGAATATCATGGACCACATTCAAAAATAATGGTAGACAACAGATTCAATGTGCAAATGGCTCAAATAGATCAATTAATTACACAATTTCCTCATGAAGTACGGACGATTGCTGTGATAATTTTGCCGTAAGTGGTTGGACAAAAGTGTTGGCCAAAGTGTTGCCAAAAGTGTAATTAGTGGTGTACCCGTCAACTCTGGCGAGATGGGATGGTTTCCATTATTCAAAAGATGTTTTGGTCTTGGTATTTTGGCAAATAAATTGTATTTGTATAGGTAAGAAAGAAGAAAAAATGATATTAGAAAACATGTGTATTCAACATTCAGGCGATGATACCTCCGCCGTATCGTATCGTGTGTTTTGAACAGAAGAACTTGGATATTTTATGGGTGAGCGCATAGATTTAGGAATTTAAAAAAAAATTTGCATTCTGCATTAGCTTTCAAACTACTCATCAGCTTTAAGACAAACTATATATATATATTTTTTTGGGGGGGGGGTCTTATATGATATGGAAGTTAGCACAGGAGCTAGCAGACCGAAGTTGATGCTTCCCTTGCTCTGTTTTCCCAGAGAGTTTCCGTAACCTGACCAATCCGACACTTTCTGACATGAATTTGGAAACCCTTCACGGAATAAAATTCTGTTTAGGTTTCCGAATTCATAAGTGTGTCAGAACAAAGTGTCAGATGGGTCAGGTTTCGAACTCCCATATTCCCAGATAGTGCGGGAGATAGCAGACATTTGTAACACATCTTTGAGTGATTGTCAATTGTAGACACCTGAGAGGAACACAAAATGCAGCCCCTAAATTCCATAAAATGGGCCACTTTTGGCTGCATTTTTTTTGATAAAAAGGTCCAAAATTCCAGAGAATTTTTGGGGTTTCCTTAACTGACCCATCTGACACCTTTTTCTGACACACTTAGAAATCGAAACCTTAACAAATAACATGCTTTTATTTCCTATGTGGACATCTTGAGAGGTATCCCTGAAATACGATTCTTGAAGGTAATACAATGGCAATGAAAAAATATTCGGTACAAATGAATGATTCTTTTAATGAAATCCACTCCCCAGATTTGATAACAATTGGGTGTTTACACTATTCTGGCCAGGGATGTCACACCTTGATTTTTTTTTTTGTGGCAGGAAGTACCACAAGCTCTTGCGTTTTTACTGTTTCCAAATTGTTTTCAAATATGTGAAAGTGATTTCATTATGTCTGAAGATTTTTTGCATGCCATTGTCTCTCTTTAAAGGGATGCCCAATTTAAGTATATAAAATCCTGAATGTGTTGATGATGGGACTACGTCCCAAAAACAAGAACTCAGTAACACAGTTTTTTCATGTACGGTTTATTGATCTTATGGCTCCTATTCATCCATTATAATATATTGCTTAATCCAAAATATGAAAAAGCCCAGAAAACTAAGCTTTTGGATGGAGAAATCACGTTAGTCTCATACAGCATTTCTTCAGTATTCATGGGCGCAGGGCCTACGGAGGATTTTATATTTTTTTTTTGGGGGGGGTGCGGACTTCAAAAAAGTGGACCTTTTTCCGACAAAGGGACTTTTTTGGTAAAGTGGACCTAAGACCCTTTTGGACTTCATCACCAAAATTGTACCTGTCAAAATTTTCTAGTTAGGACCGTTTGCCCCTTTTTTGTGGATTTTTTTTTTTTTGGGGGGGGCCTGGTGGGCGGGGTTTAGTATGCAAACACACATCATCATTGGTTGTTGCCTATCTAATATAGATCGATATTAATATTGCGTGTAAACGGGTTAACACCTGCACGAGCTGGTTCCTTTTTACTGTGGGGGATTAGTTTTTGTCTTTTTGGACTAATTATAAATGAACCTGAAATATTTTTTGTGATTTTAAACCATCAAAACAACAATCTTTTATTCCTTAATTATGCATCGAACAGGGTTCAGTATGCATGTACAAGCACACCCCACCCTTCATGCACAATATGCAAAAATAGTGGACACTCGAGCATGCATCTTATTGAGAAAAATACTGTCCTTTTTAGGAATTTTTGGTCAGAGTTGGCTCTTGCATCATCATCATAACAACAATGGATGGATTTTTTTGGTTGAACCGAGTAAGTATTGCCTCGCCAATGAAATATTTGTTTCAAAAAATGCAAATGTGCACTTGCGGCAGAGTGTCCATCTCTCGGTCCTTTGACATTAGGCCAGACTCCCTCATATAATGTTGTCTGTGGGGTTTTCGCCCTCTCCGCACAGCGAGTCTGTTTTGCATTCCCTGCATATGCCAGTACCCATTAATACACCTGGGTGGAGAGAGCAAGCGTGGTAAATTGCCTTGCCCAGTGCACAACACATTGGCGACAGCAGGGCTCGAACCCACAAACTAATGCTTATTAGCGATCGCTGATCCCACTGCATCACATGTTGCCCTTTGTTCAAGGCTCAGACAATATATTCTTGTTGTTCAACCACAAGCCACCCAATCTTATATTACCAAACGTCCAGGGGGTGAAGGACCTCTAATAGCTGAAATTGCCGATTTGGCATGTTTTATCATGAATCCCCGAGGGGAGCGCGCCCCAAAGGCCCCCCAAGATACGCCACTGCAATAAAACCTTTCTGTAATTGTCACATCCTGGCTAATGCAGGCACCTCTTTGCTGTAAACCTAGAAGTACATAAGGTAATCAATAAGCTCCCACACAGTCTCACAGGAAAGCCTGGTATGTCGACTTATACGACCAGTATTTGGTATCAGTGTAGAGATTTGTTTGTGTTCGTACATCATGCGCGCGGTCTTAAATTCGTGCGATTTCAAGGATTTAAGACTGCGCCTAAGAGTGTATACGCGCATTTGGTAGTAATGGCGCGTAATGCTGCGCACGTATCGATTGATTTACTTGGTACTTTCTAGGTTTACAGAGTATATCATTTTCAGGATGTCACATCAAGTCCCCCCCCCCCCACCTCTAAAGGCCAATGTAATGGCTCTCTTTAGTTATAACTGGGATCACGCCATGAGAAGTTCTGTACCCTCATGAGAAGCCTGATATGTGCCATCAAGGCGATCTTGAAACTCTTTCTTCATGGTCTCGGTTTTGGCTCCATATAGGAGAATGCTCTCAACACAAGCTCTAAAGACTGCTAGCTTTGTTGACTTTGCTATATTCGATTGCCATATGTTATGAAGCTTGTTACAGGCATTCTAGGTTTGTCCTTTGCATGTCAGGAAATCCTTCCAGCTGTCAGCAACATAGGACCCAAGGTACTTAAAGTCACTGATGGGCACATTCCTCGGGATATTCCTCCCATCTCTGCTACTGTCGCTCAACATAGAGTCTGCTTTGCTGGCCACTGTAGTTGCGTTGAAGACAAGCTGTTTTTGATGTAATATGTTGGAGACTTCCGTGCCCAAATAGAGGATGCACACCCCTTTTTAACGACATCGTTGTAATTGGCAAGGACACTCAATACGAAACTGAGGACCTTCCAAGACTAATGAGGGATAAAGACTTCTGACATGGCGTTGTAAATGGAATCTCGGTTGCGGCCGCTAGATGATGATGAGTTATATTGTGAAAATGAGAGTGGCACTGCACTGTCCTTGAAACAAGCGAGGGATATGTTCAGCTCAAACTAGGATGTGACAATTATGGAAAGGACATAAACAGAAATGCAAACATGCTAAAAGTTATGGGCAAAAGTATGTCCCATTTTGGTTGACCAATATTAATTTTACGCAGTACTCTATGGGGCTTACAAAATCCTATGTTTTAGCCCTCACAACAAAAGGATTGAAATATCGGCGTGAAACTTTGCAGATGAGTTTTTAGGGTGGAGGCCATTGTATTAAGATGTAAACTTTATATACTTATTGAACCCTTCAAAGGGGAATGACCCAATTAAAGGTGCATTTCGTGATTTCAGCACTTTCTTTTATTCATTGATCACTCGATATGCTTGAGAAAAGCTTATTCCCAAAATTTGAGCTGATCCCGATCTTGCGGTTTTGTGTTATGAGCAATTGCTCGTTTCCCACGGTCCCATAGGCCACTGTGCTGTAATTTGTCCGTTTACGGACAGAAAATACAAAATTGCAAATTTCTTACAGATGCGACCAAATTTGCACGTAAGATTGGGCACACATGGATTACTAAGGCTAACTGTTCAGATGATATAAAAATTTCAACATCTTTTAGGTAAGTCGGGGGACGAGGCTGTGGATCACGGAATGCCCCTTTAAAGTCCCTGTGTTAATATTATGCCAAATAATCCATAAGTCATGGAAGACCAAGCTCTTGCAGTTTTGTTACCAAATTGCACTGCAATACTGAACTGAAATAGAGACTTGCTATTATCTCCCCCAGCATGATTGCCACTTCTAGCAGAAATGCCACTTTTCAGGCTTTTGTCCAGTTCCTTCATATACAGAGTGGTCCAAAAAGGTATACAATTTGTGTCTGCATATTTCTCAAAAGTGGGTGGATATAATAAATATCTTTGTAACTGCAATATCTTGTTAGAACCGGGTGAAAATGGCATTGAAAACAAAGCTCAAATAACAAAATGGCAAACTTTTTTTTGGCCACTCTGTACAAAACATAGGAAAGGTTTAACTTCCAAGCAATTTATATAATAGGGCTGAGTGGCAGCATCTTTCTTCTAGTGACAGAGTCAGTTCATCCTTTCAGTCAGTCAGCCACTCTTGCACAAAAAAGTTTGGCTATAAATAAAGTTTGATGAGTTCATCGCTAACAGCTGAAGGTGTAAGCACTCCCAAGTCAGTGAATAGTAGTGATATATAGCTAGGTGGAGTGTAGTCTATCAATGGATGCTCATGACTCAAATCTTTGTTGTCCTTAAGTGTTGAGGCTCGATACTGCGGGAGGAGAGATAAGAACAAAATTACGTATTTATCATCACACTGCCTGTATGCTGGGAAAGCGGTCAATGCCATGATATGAGCGGCAATTTGGTTCATGTCGGATGACTAATTTAGGGATTGACAGCTGTCCTGGTACATTAATTCAGAAATATTCTATGTATACTCTGTCGAGTTCAAAGTACAAAGTAGCTATGCGGGCATATACATTCTACCAAATTTCAGTGTGCGTGTATATGCAAAGCACAAGCAAACTGCAACTGAAAGGCGGCACTGGGTTTACATGCACGTCATTACTTCATACAAGACAAAGAATAACCAATTATTGACCATTCGCACGGTCAACCATAAGCATGGAGAGCCTCGAACTCACAATATCGATGAAAAGAAGGATGATGCAACTATCGTTGTTCCACAACAGTTTAACATACTCAAGCTTCCCACTCACCTTGTATTCATTGGGCACATCTTGCTGGTTGAGTGGGTAGATATGCCTAACAAATTTGAAGCTCTCTACAACCACATAAAATGGTTTGTTAGCTATCTTGGCACTGGTGGCAATCTGGTAGGTACCAATCTAAAAAGAAAAGACAATGCAATATCTCTACGATGGTCTGTAAAAATTGCTAGCATTTGCATAAAATAAACTGATTTTGCGACAGCCACAGAAATATGAATCCACAAATTTTTTAAAACATATTTGTGAAAACCCACCATCATAGTAAATCCCTCAAATTGCATCTGGTGTCTTTTGGCCAACTTTCAAACCTAATCCTTAATTTTTTTGACCTCAGCATTACAGACCTGAGTCCCTGTACAAAATGTGTTATCCTGCCCTCTCCTTTTGGGCTGTCATAACGCCTTTTTCACAGTATTTTGTGTGTTTTGTTTTTCTTTCCAAAATAAATCTTCCATAAGTATCCAGGAAACTGATTGGACAATATAGAATGACATCCTGGAATTAATACCAGAGGTGTTTTTGAACCATCCATAATGGCATTGTAATGTTCCTATACTGTACTGTCTAAATGCTACCTACTTAAGATCAAAAGTGACCAAGAATTTTTAGGACCACAAAATATTACATGAGCATGATAAAATTCCTTAAGTACAAATACTTTGATTCCACCAAACAGGTGGGAATTATTCGGTTATTAATCGTTATCATGTAAAAAGTAATCCAAATAATTATATCTGAGCGTTTGCACAGAATCGAGCGCGCCGCGAAAATATACACACTGCGTCCTTTGCATTGTCTTGTCGCTATATTATTCCTACTTCAGTTCGCATGTTGAGGGCTGCCTATTTGGTGTAATCAAAGTATCAGCATTTGTGTCTAACGTGAGTGTAAGGTCAAGGTTTTTTTATGTGGTTAATAATAAATTTTTGTGGATCACAACTTATTGAGGTGAAATTTCCCAAAACCGGTGCATTGTGCAATAGACTCAATTAGCGCTGGAATTGTACAGTGAAGGTGCCATGTGTTGCGTCAAATCTTTCAGTATTTGCGCCTGATATGTACCTTTGTGTAATGAATAATCACAGTCCCTTCATGTGAGGTTGCGCTTTATTCCGTTGAACACAAGGCACGTAACCTATTATCTGGACAATTTCAAAACTGGACAAATTCAACACAACCGCCATGTGTATGCACTGTGGTCAACCATATGAAGAAACTACAGTCTGTGGCTGTTTTTAAGTACATTCTTCAAAATATGCAAAGAGCTTAATAATAATATAATAATAATAATTAGATCTTATATAGCGCCTTTTTCCACAAGTAACAAACGCTGTTGCCTATTATTATACGCGGCCTTCAGGAAATTGTCACAATCATTTCGCTTCATCTAGGCCGGCAGCTGGCCAGCGCACAATCCTACAGCACTTAGATGTAATATTCCGCCCACCCCCCCCAAAAAAAAAAAAAAAAAAAAAAAAAAAAAAAAAAAAGGCATAACAGCTCCCCAGATGTCGCTTGGGTGGACCAGGCATTGAGATTAAGTATCTTTGCACGTTGACCTGTAAGCGGGGCTCACTCACGTTTTTGATCATGAGTCCCCTGCGCTTTTATCCGTTACGCCACACAGCTCTCATAACCTGTCCAAAAAGTATAACACCATGATCTCATCATGTTTCCTATCCCATGCAAATGCCTGCTCAGAAGTTTCATTGAGTATCGTTTCGTCTGTAGAGTGGATTAATGCTTTTTCTTCAAAATATGCAAATGAGCATCATTATATTCAACCTTTGCAAAGTTACAGCACATGACCTCATCATGTTCTATCAATGTCAAGTGAGAAGTTTATTGAGTAATCGGTTTAGTCTGTATAGTGATTCTTTGACTTGCCCCCCCCCCCCCATCTGCCCTCCCCCCCTCTACGTATACATGAGCCCACACAAGTTGGGAACTTGTTTTTGTGGGGGCCAAAGGGGGATTTAGGTTCACTATATGTCTGCACAAGGACTTAGTTTCACATACTTTACCCCCTCTTATGATGACCACTGTTAATCCAACTTTGGCCACACGTATGCTTGCATAGAAGTGCCTATTTGGCACAAACACCTCACTTTTCTCTCGGACTCAAGCTTTACCCTTGACCTAGACCTTCGGCAATCCGGTCATGGTTGGAAGACAGAAGTTTGAGGTGTCTGTGACAAAGACTAGTGCATACCTTGTTAATGATGCCTCCGCTCTCAACCACACCCTCAGCTCCAACTAGAACATTGTCAACCTTCTCCATAACATACCTGTAAATAAACATACACCACAACTTTTAAAATTTAAAATTGCTATCAACAGTCCAATAAAGATTGTTGCAATGCATACAGAGGATCATATACAAAGTGATTTAGTGACTGTCAGCCTTCACAACCATTTTTCTTCATCTAGGTGGCAAGGCTTGAAATAAGCAGGGGCAAGGGGCAAATTTACCCCTGCTAAAAGGCAAAATGCCCCTGGTTCTGAAACAAAACTGTGTACATTTGTATAGACCAGGGGCAATAAAATGTTAAAAACACCAAAAATTGCTCCTGGATCTGAAATCCTTATTTCAAGCCCTCCTAGGTGGTACCTGGTCAAGCATACATCCCTACCAGCACTTAGATTGTAATATTCGCCACTCTGCTAGAGTTTTTTTCACACTTGATGAGAATCCAAATGGGTTCTTGCAAAAGAATTTAGCAAATATCTATGAATTCATGCCATTCAGCCAAAATGTGTATGAGTGACGAGTTCACAAGATTCCCACAAATTCTGTTGAGGAGAATCTTTGCAAGAATACATTCTCGCTGAAATTTTAACCCTGCCGCTGAGATTACAGCAGCTCTGTGATCCATGTTTGAGAATCCCTAACTGGTATTCTGAAAGGGAGTCTAACTTTAGACCCAGGTTTAAACTAAGGTTAGGCCTACATGAGTGGACCTTTTTTCCTTTCAAAATACTTTGAAAGTTAAATGTAACAGGTGAGAAAATTCCTCATCATTCTGGCCTATCCATGAAGAATTTTCTCACCAGTTACAGCACAATTTTAGAGCTTGTTGGAAGGAAAAAAGGTCCACTCATGTAGGACTAACCCTGGCTTAAACCTGGGTCTAAAGTTACACTCCCTTTCAGAATGCCAGCTTCTGTCAATAACCATGTTCTGTTGTGGTCTGTCTCGGAATCACAGTTAACGCTTACCCTGCTGCAGCATCTAGTATCACAACCACTGGTATCCCTGCATCACGGAGGGCTTTGGCCATCTGTTCTCTGAATCACAAACAAATTTGATAATTTTGTTAAAGTTATGGCAATATCAATGATTTAGTATTAATTTTACCTTTTTTATTTTCTTTTTACAAAAATGTCTACAAACTTAGTCATGATATCAGATCATTTTCTCAACACTGGAAGGATCTTTCAATTTACATCTAAACTGAAAGGAAATCATTTTCAAAGCGGCTGATCAAGTTACTTCATGTATCTCGAGTCCTGCAGAGCAACTATATTATGTTCTTTCAATGAATGGCTCCTAAACAGGACTCCCCCAAGCCCCAAAACCTGATGGACATAAAGATAATGGCAAAACAGAAAGTCTTAATTAGTTATATGGTGAGAGTTGAGTAATATGGATTTACTCCCCCCCCCCCAAATGCAAGTAGGAAAATATTATCACTTAAATACAGTGCAATATATTAACAGTTTTCTTAGCAGTAATAACATACCTTTCCTCTAGGTCTCTGTCAATTTTCAGCTCCCTATCTTAA
This sequence comes from Ophioderma brevispina, assembly GCA_023653785.1. NCBI lineage: Eukaryota > Metazoa > Echinodermata > Ophiuroidea > Amphilepidida > Ophiodermatidae > Ophioderma > Ophioderma brevispina. The sequence goes on from JAMKCH010010882.1 coordinate 24,773, forward strand.
TATATTGTCTAGTGTGAATGCCAATAAGTGATATATAATGAATGGACAAAGGTACATGTAGTAGCAGTACTGCATTGCAGCACCATGGGCAAGCCTTATGCTAAGTGGATTCTCCGAGAATCAACTTGATTGGTACTGATGACCCTCCATCATTTCCTGATTTCTTCTGTGATGGATGTCAACATCAATTGTTATGGTGGTACAAGGATGTAACAGCCAATAAGAAAGCGACGCTAAAGATCAAAATCCATGCGGACTTCATCCTTCCACGTGAGCCAGGCCCTGAGCTGGAGACAAACTTAGAGATGGATCGTCTGTTTGATACAGCTGATGAATTGGCGAGGCACCACAATCTTCAGAGATGGAAACAGACCAGTGGAGATGTTTTTTATGTGTCGTTTGAGCCTAACACAATGGCAGTGGACAGATGCATCATATCACCGTGTTCAAGACTAGAAGACGGAAGATCACAGTACATGGGAAAGAGCAGAAACCTTCCTTACTGAAGTCATATTTTGCAAGGCATCCCAGAAATCATCTCAACAAACCACATGTCAAGGGTATTTGAAGTAGCAGTTGGAGAATTGTGTGTAGGCAATCCGGATTTCCCCAGCTTAGTATGAAGATATCAGATACGTGGAAAAGCAAACATCGTCCATGCAACTGTAGAAGAAGGAAGTTACACATTTCGTGGAAAGCACTCCACCTCAAACATTCAGAAAAAAATCATGCACATTTCTGGGTGTTTCCATAAGGTGACACCCTTCTTTCTGACACCCTTATGAATTCGGAAACCTTAATGGAATAAACCACATGGTTTATTTCTGCCCAACATTAGTAATCAGTGCCCTGAATGCAACATATATAGAACTGATCTCCAGTCTGCAATATCATATGAGAAGAGGGAGAGTCATACACCCCAAGAACTTCAGCATCATCTTATATTCCTCATAAAAATATGGATAACAATGAATTAAAGAAGAAGCTGGAAAATGTCCAAAGGGAGACGATGAATTTGATCCAGAAAAATAATGTGCTACAAAAGCAAATGGCTCATTTGATGGCAATGGAAACTGTACAGTTCATGGGAGATGCTTCAGCAAATGTCGAGAAAATTGTCCATGAACATTTCACGGAATTGGAAAATTTACTTGAAGATGACAGTCCCCCCAAATTACTCTGGGAATCACAGATAGAGGCAATAAAGTGTGGCAAGACCAATCCCAGGTTAATGCGTTGGCATCCAGCAAAAATTTGCTGGTGTGTTGCCCTGCATAGCAAGTCACCAGCTGCATACAGGGCAATTCGCAACTCGTGATTTATCATCCTGCCCCATCAGAACACACTGAACGACTACATCCATTACACCGACTTGCAACCTGGATTCCACAGACACTTTTTTTGCATTTCAGCATTTTTGATACCATGTGTCGGTGGAGCATGATGAAAAACACCCACAGCCCTAATTTGGTGGGAATCGGTTCATGAGAAATACTTCTACCACCAACTTTTCTGATATTTGGTATAATTTCTTCAAAAGCATCAAAACCTGGATCTCTTTCTTCCATGAATTGAATGTGTTGACCGTTTCCATGTATGCGGCCATACTTGTCTTCCCAGCATGCACAGCGTACTGATTCGCCGCTACCAAAAGCCCCGGAATTTTTGCGCAAGGAAGAAGCAGCCGCAAATGGCAAATTGTCGGGAGGGAGAAAATCGGATTAGGATGATCCTCGGTATTGCCACATTTGAGAGAATATGAATAACAATTGCAATTATGGGCGCGATAGATCGTTCAAAGACAAGTGGGTTCGATAGTTCCTTCTGATCTCTTTCTTCCATAATTCAATAAGCATATAAATATGAGGGCCTGGTCCATCACTGCCCCAAAGACGCTGTCATCCAGCTAATTTTATATACGCAAAAGGATTATACCACATGCATAACATGGATTTGTTCTGACCTCCAAATGTGGTTATTGGATTTCTGCATCTGTGTGCAACACGGTATGCCTTGTTCGATGCATACCAAGTGATGAACTATTTTGTCGCTGTGCAAATCCAACATGAACCAAAAAGTGCATGAACCAATATTGATGCACACAAACATACACAAGAATCATGCTGCCATAAGGTCTTTTTGATGACCTTAAGAGTAAAACTTAGTGTTATGTATTTTTTAGCCTATTGTCAATATTTTGAATGGCTTGAGCTTTGTTCCTTCCAAGTCTGGGGAATTATTAGACTCTTATTGTAAGAAAACAGCAAAATAAGTTTGTGTCGCCGCTCATGTGACAAAACCAGTCACTTAGGCATAATGTCTTCTGCAAAGCAATCTCTTTGATGGGATGGGCGACATATGCAAAGTACCTACCCTGATTTATCAGGAAATGACATGTGTGACCAACATTTTAAATCGCTTCTTAGCTGCAGAGCCTCAAGGAGAACTTTCAATTACCACTCTAGAGTAGGAATGTGTTAATACACTCTGAAAAAAAATCACAGAATAAAATAAAACTAATGCAAACGGTTTCCTCCCTGGGGTCCGTCCCCCAAAACTTGTGCGAAACCATACATGTATACTAAACTCGTGTAGTCCTACATAACGACCTTTAATAAGTGACTAGTTGCACAGTGACTTTGGACAAATTGATCCACTCACGGCATGAACCATAGGATGGCATGTAGAAGTACGTTGACTTTCAGGAACGGACTTCTAGTGGTGGAGCCAAAATATGCAAATGAGATCATCAATCTTTCCAAAATAGTGGGGACAAAAACAGTCAGCATGGGTATTACTTGCATGCACCACTAACAAACATACCAAGTTCTGTCAAATTTGGGCCAATGGGGATATGGTATAGTAGATGTTTCACCTTTTAGCAACCAAGGGTAAAATAACAAAAATGAACACACAAAAGACAGAAACAACAAATAAAGAAGGAATATGCTGGATATCTCACATGGATTTTAAAGTCAGGGGAAATAAAATACATTGTTCTCTGGAGTGCATGGGTTGTTTACAGTGCAGTTTACATGTGGGGAACAAAACATTAAAACATGAACTCGCGGCTCCCAGGCACGTAGCCAGCACGGTGGTTCCGAGGGGGCCAATTTCCCGATAGGTGCAACAATTTTCCTGATCATGTGTAAAATATTCCCAGTCGCAAGGCAACGAGTCTGAAACGGGGATTTTAACATGAATACCATCTTATTCCATATTTCCCTCAAAAAAAATTTTCATAGGGGGAACTATTTACCATTTCCCCACCGGCACGCCCACTGCTGGGATAGCTTTGATACTGGATGGGAACAATTTGGATTTTTTACATGTGCTTGAAGGGTAATTACTGAAAGACTTAAAAAAGCAACAAAAAGTTTTGAAATCGACCAAGTGCATTTTATGTTCTGTGCTGATTGTGGTATGTCAGAACTAAGTACCTGGTATACGGTTAGCGGAAGTGTACCCTTTTTGGAACATTTACCCCTTGTGGCAAGCTGTTAGCAACAGTATTTCTGAAAGGGAAGGACTTCTTTAGCCCTGGATTTAATCCATGGTTAATACATACATGAGTGGACCTTTTTTCCCTTTCAAAATAATGAGAACGGTAAATGGGCATGGAGTAATTGCGGACCGATCCAGGAGGGATTTTCGGGTAGACCGTGTTATATAGAAGTCCCATGGGATGCAAATGAGGTATTACAAAGATGAGGCACAGGATCAGGTCGAGGGGATAGGAATTCTAGGGGCATGGAGCGCAGTGGAGGAAGGAAGGGCAATACCTTCAATTTGCAGCACCAGGGGACAGTATATATGAAAAACGATAAGAAAATTTTTTCCCCGCTTACAGCACATTTTTGGGAGAATGTTGGAAGGAAAAAAAAGGTCCACTCTGTAGGGGACTAAACCTGGTTTCAAACTGGGTCTTAAAGTTAGTCTCCCTTTCCGAATAGAGCCTTACTGTTTTCTACTATTCAGGAATTACTTGAAAACAGCTTTAGGATGTTTTCTGTGCCTGTTTATCACAAAAACAGCATGGATTTGTGATTGCTCAGAAATAATTTGTGCTGTTGGTATTTCCCCATTTAGTAACGTACTGTGCCATATTTAATGAATGGGGTCCCCAGCCTGGCGATCTTGTCCCTTGATTGTGCAATTTCTGTACACATAATCTTGCCTCTGTTTTCCAGATATTCTTACCCAATCTTGAAAACTCCTGTAAATTTATAGTATTAGAAATCATTGCTGAACCAAAGTTGCATGCGCACCCAACAACATTATGCTGTTTACATATCAACCAGAATTGCTCTAAGTAACTGTGTGGTAGGATATACTTAGGTCAAATGAAGGCAATCTCCCAAATTTATAAAAGTTTTGGTTCAGTGACCTTATTTTGTTAAAAATTGTGTTTCTAAAAGGAAGCTATCCTTGATGAGTTGTAACTCAAAACACAAGCATAACTTAGTTACTGTTTAGTTTAACGCTTTTATACATCAAGCTCCATCTGAGTTTGTCCATGCTCACCATCTGGGTATGGAATTCAGTATTTGCCACCACATCCATGACCAATTTATTCCGCTGGAGGCTGTCGAATTCATGGGGTGCTGGCACAATACAAAATTCTTCCACACTCACAAGCAGTTATTAAACATAAACACTTTTCTTTAAATTAAAATAATGAAACTTCTTTAAATTAAAATAATGAAACTCAATAATAATAGAGAGTTCACCGTTATGTGATACTATTAATAAATCACTTAAGGTACCGTACCAACAAAGTACCTAATCAAATCAAGCTGAGATATTGAAAATTGCAATCATGCAACAGGACCAAAAACCTGAGGCAAGAAATGGCCGTACCCCAAACCAATTAAGCTTTTAATTAATGTTAAAAGGGGAGGTTCATGATCCACAACCTTGCCCCCCCCCCCCGACTTACCTCAAAAAAGTTGAGATTTTTCTTTCATCTGAATGTAGCCTAAGTATCCATGCTAACTAATTTTGCAAATTTGGTTGTATCTGTACGAAAGGACATCGCCGGATAAGGAGAGGAGGCCCTCTATAATATATAGTTAATTTCACATCCATTTTGAGTTGGTATTTTACAACTACTTAATATGACGCAAGGGTTTTTTCCCCAAAAATACACTGTACAAGAAAAAAATGAGGAGAAAAGTTGATAAACGTCAGGTGCATGGCGGTCTGAAAAAAAGCCAAAGCTTAAAGCATGCATCCATTGGATGACCATTTATTACTTAAAGAAGAAACAGGTGTTGCATAGCTGCTCTTTTTTTTTGGTTATGGAGCTTGTAAAGTGAGGCCTACGATAGAACCTTTTGTCTTTCAGGCACTACTATTAAGGCAGCCCTTATTACAATACTCAATACCTACAGCTTATGCTGCTAAGATTAGGTTACTAAACCATCTTCACATTCAGCAAACTCTGGAAGACAAAGCAATGGGCCAAACGAATGGCACATAAACGCGATATATTGATCATGGAGCAAGGTTAAATCACTATCTCAATCCCATGGCGCAAGTTAAGAGCTTTTCATCACCCATCTATGATCAAATATACAAAACCCTGTGTTTCAGATAATTGATGATTACCCAGAACGCACACGGGTCCGCTGTTGTAACATGTGCCGATCCAAGGATACTGAAACCGACCCTTGGTAGATTAGTCATGCCTTGACTCCACAGTGTTATGCTGGGTTTAAAAAGGGTGTATGCATAAGTTTGTGTTTTTGGGCAATTTTTCCATTTAGTGTTCAGGAACCCCCAGAAAAAACAATCCAACATAAGGTCTCTCCACCTCAGAACAAGAATGCCCCTCACATATATGTTGCTAAATACTACAGAGCACATCCTTGCGAAGCAGAGTGGTTCTTGAGGGGAAAGAGTTCAATTGTGAACATGTAAATTACCATTGAAAGCCTGTTTATAAATTTTTAAATGAAGCGGACTTTTGGGGAATTTCTGTAAAGTTGAACTTTTGGAAAACACAGCAAAGGTAACGTTGAGTATTGGGCTTTATAATTAGGAATGTTTCAAATCATCCGTTCTCATGAACACTACAGAGGGGCGTCCTTCATTCCTTATCCGGCGAGTCCCTTTGCAATTTCATATTTTCGCTGTAAACGGACAGAAAATTACAGCACAGTGCCTATGGACCTGAGAAACAAGCAATTATGCATAAACACAAAACGCACGATCAAAGCAACCTAAAAATTTGCAAATAACTTTTCTCAAGGAAATTTAGTGAACCATTATAACAGAAGGTGCGGAATTACGAAATGCACCTTTAAGAACACAAATATTTTATAAAAATATCTAAGCCCATTATAAAAGGTATAAAAAGAATTGTTTCAAAAAGAAAAAAAAAACCAGGAATGTATGATGCACATATTGACAGTCGCTCATCTTATGTTAATGAACAATTGGTAATCTCACCTACCACTGGATCAGAGCAGCTTAAGGTGAGAATCTGAGGAAGAGTTTCACATCCGAAGATAATTGAAGTACTGCTGATCTGTGTGCATTAACCAATCTATGCAATGCTTTAAACTCTCACGCAGTCCCTTGCCGAGTTTCAGCTGTGAAAAAGGAATTGAAGAACTAACCCAATTTTCGAAATGTCATTGGTGAGTGTGCTTTTTGACACACAATAAGGTTGAAATATCCCAGAAATGTACATGTGGGTCAATGTTTACAATACTAAACCTTTCTCACTTCAAGTATAGCAAAAAATAAGCTCATAAATCAATACTGAAACACTTTATAATGTGGGATAGGATTTACACATTTTGTGTTCAAGGAAAAGTGATATTTTGATTAATCAGAGGCTAGAGCACTATTTAATGTAAGATAACACATGGCTTGATAGAATGAACATGGTTAACAATAGAACTGAATGCTGAACCCCTCCCATGCAGTTGCAAATGGACCTAGGCACTAAAATCATATGTTGGTTGTGCATGAGACTCCCTAGTATTCTCAATTATAATGGAGTGTATGCTTTAGTTCCGGAAGGGCCTTGATGTAACTTCAATCCTGGCGCCTATAACAACAAGAGGTCTTAATTGGCTTCATTCATGATTATTGTTGTGTATGTCCACCCTAGGTTCCATTTGCACCAAAAGCAGGGGAACTAGAGTAAAATCGCTAAAATACGACAGATCTGACAGGGTGTGGCCATTTTGTGACCCACTGACACACATGAACCCTTTTGAATTCAGAGCATAACTTTTTAAGGAAGATATTCCATAGAATTCATCCGGGTCATGTGTGTCATGGGTCCCAAAATGGCCACACCCGATCTGACAAGATGTGAATCACCTCCATCTCCATCTAAGCCATTTTGTGGTATGTCCTGGTCCAATTTTTAGTGGAGGACGATCAGTTCAGAGTTAGCATTTTTTGTCCGTCCGTGACAGAATTTCAATTGCATTGAAATGTTTTTGGATCCATTACTAACATCACTGTTCAAAATCAGATACGGAGAGACATCAGTTGGTTTTCCAGTTCCGCTTTTATCTCCCCCGGCTCAGAGATTTTACAACAACCGCTTTTAAATCTCTGGCCGGGGTGGAATGGCATAACGGGATTGGCCCACCCAGTAGGCATCGGCCAATCGTCTAACGATCTGCCCCCTCATCCTGCATACAGTGCAATAGATATGAGAGGAACAGAATTGGGTAGGTGCGTTTGTTACTAAAATGACGCAATACATATTTTTGTCACGGACGACATGTTTAAAGAGACACTGGCACAAAAATAGTGCGCCCTCAAGATTTTCATAAATCGATAATTTTTTTGCCATGGTTGTAATACTTTATATCCAAAGCCATCACCCGAAATGATTAAAGGACCACTCAGACTTCCTATGGGTAAACATAACATGTTATAATTTACGGTCGCCGCGACGTTTACATTAAGCAGACAACGAAAATGACGTTTAACACAAGAACAACGGACGCCGTATGCAATTTTCCCACGTATGAACACTGTTGAGAGAATCGGTCGATAACCTTTGTGGTTTTATATGCAAGTGAGTACGAGGTCAAAAATATCACAATGGTTACACATTTGTGATTAACGATTTGGGAAATCTTCAAAGTTGGCCTACAATTAACTGGATTTCTTTAATCCTCCTATAATGTCCTATCTGTTTTGGGGTATGTTTTTTATGTGTAAAATATATCTCCTCTGTTTTCTTCCAATGGCCGAGACTATCATTTGAGAGCAATGAAGAAATTTCATATGATTGTGAAATGTGCCAGTGCCGCTTTAAACTGATCAGCCTCTCTGCTATGAACTGACAAATAATTTGATTGACGACAGAGTATTAATTCACATTGCGTGAACCTTTTTATTGCAAGTATCAGGATCTGGGCT